>CAAKHB010007095.1:68939-142407 GCA_901007665.1 Aeoliscus strigatus
GAACACAATAAATGAAGAAACTTGGTGATACTGGTGAGAGGCAACGATTTCTATCACTTCATTACCTGGGTTGTGCCAATTTGGAGTTTTCTTTTCTTTCATGATTTACTGGTTACTCTGATATTTCAATTCCTTCTCAAAAATAACAAAAAAAACAAAAATAATAAATACTGTTATCTCTGCATACACATGAGGTGTGCGTGTATACACGTGCGTACAGATACATGCTAAATCTTCTTCGTATAAAACTGCCCATGACAGAAGTGTCAGCCTTAAGTGACCCTCCAGTTAATGCACGAAGCTTTCTAAACAGAAATATATGCCTTCTATTGCAACCACCCTCAACGCCAAGGCTGGGGGGAACGACCTCCATGCCTTTGTCAATTTTTCTCTTTTTGTTTAGTCAAGCCTGCCAGAGGCTGTCCCCGTCGTCTAGCTGGTGTTCCAATCTTGACTCAAAGCAGAGACTCGGCAAGTGAGAAATATTATCCACAAATGCGCCCACTCAATTGCACAGTAATGGGGAGCTCTACTGCACTGACACCGGGCAGCATCTGCCTTGTTTTACCTTCTTCTGTCTCACTGTGTATTGATTTATTTTTTCTTATTTTTATCTCTTGTCTTGAGAACCATTAACAACTAAAATCCTCTGTTTTAAGTATGTGGATGGTGGGATGTCTGGGTGCAAACATTTTCAAAGCAAATGTTTACAATTTCTGCACAGTCTCATAGTCTCATTAAGAAATGGTGAGGAAGTAGTACTTTATTTATTATAATACATTTATACATTTATTTATTATACATTATTTATGGTCAGACTGCAAATTTGATCTCTTATATTTTTATAGTCTGTAGTCTGCTGTTACCCTTGTAGCTTGTTGGATTCACACTGTTCCATTTGAGAGTTGAGTGCCATTTGAGTTCCATTTTCTGTTGTTTTTTGGGGGGGGGCAAAACAGCGTGAGCGTTTATGAGTCTCTTCGAAAAGATGTACATTTTAGAATTTCAGAGTTGTCCGTCGTATAAGGAGACTGATGTGAATACCTGGATAAAAGATGGGACCCCATGACAACTGCAGCTTGATGGACGACCAAGGAACATGCCAGTCCTCTGTAAAGTGAAGGATATCACAGTGTGATGTCAATAAAATGTCTCCCTACATCTGTTATTTGTTTTGTAGATTTATTTCTTGAAGGTTTTAATGCATTTGTGTGTCTGTATGAGAAAAGATCAGAGAAGCTGACTGATGCATGGTGACTTAACCTAATGGGACCTCAATAATTTCAATTTTTTTCAACGCTGGAATTAAAATCATTAGTTTTTGTTTGTGTTAAGGCAGCATATGTTTCCATGAGTTGTCTTGGCAGAGAAAGGTCTTGTCAGGCTCGTGTTTTCCACTTTGCTAAGGATATAAATCATTCAATTGCGGTTACTATGTCACAGATGCAACAGTAGATGGATAGCCAACGCTTGTCCACTTTGAATTCCTGCAGGAAAATGATATTCATTTCTTGTCCAAGTAGTTATTTTTTTCTGTTGTGTTAGTTTTTTTGGAGGTTTGACACCAAAACATGAATGAATGTGGTTTGAAGCCATATCAGACATTCAGTATACTGAGCAAAGTAGAGTGGGTAAGGTTTATATACAGACACATCTACTGAGTGAATGTGGTGATGAAGATGTTAGGGGTAAGACAGGACCTCCAACTGGGTGTTCTCCCAGTTGGAGGTCCTCAATGCTTTCCAACTAGTCGGTCTCTAGTTTATAACTATACTTTGTACATACAGTATGTGTAGTTTGTAAATGTAAAACTGTGAACCTTGACAGCTTTTTTTCATAAAACCAAATCAAAGATTATGATTTAAATCAACAACAGCACTGTGGCATATTGCTGGTGCAGTCAGTCACAATTTCATGTGTATGAAAATGAACAGAGAACATTCTTCAGTCTCCTTGTAGTCTAAACCAAACACTGCATGGTGTCTCTGAAGGCACTGAGCCACACTTCTAGAACATAACATGGGAAACCAGTATCAGACCATCATACACTACAGCAGCAAATACATCTCATAAATGTATCCATCGTCATGATATTGATAATTGAAACAATGACTTGGGTGAAATCAATATTCCTTTATATGTCCATTCCCAGCCTGTTCAAGAACCATTAAATTAAATGATCTGTACCTGTGTAATACTGTCCGTGTTTGTTTGTGAGATCATGTCCTCCAAATTTTCCTGGTAATTCTGAGTTCTATTTCATTATTAATGTTTTTTAAATTAATATTATTATTATGTATATTTTTTTACTGTTCCCTGTATTTTATAACTTTAACTTTAAATTGGACAACAAAATGTAATGGTTCCAGCTTTTGATCTGCATCTAAACCAGGATATTGGAAAAGAAATAAAAAACACAAATGGTATTGGAACAGTTATTTTACTTGCAGTATTAAGTCTGCATCAGGGTAATTACCCAAAACATTATAGACAAGTACCAGGCCTCTTTTATCCTACAAAATATTTACCCATAGCTTTCGTGCACTCATTCTTAACTGAAGTCCATTGTGAAGCAAACAGCACAATCCTGGTTTGAATCCCTGAGGACCATGTGGAAGTGTCTTGGGACAAGACATTAAAACCCTATTTGCTCCACTGATGCTGATGTCATCATCTGTGACCAAAACAAGACCAGAAGGCATTGGCATACAGGATGAGAGGGAGCAGTACTTAGAACATTCACCGCTGACTGAGCGACGCACCCCACCCCAACTGCTCCCTAAGAGACAGCCCAGTGGCAGTGTATTTGTCCTATGTTCCACTGTATATGTACATGTTCACCTGTGTAATACCTGCATTTCTATACCTGCTCTCTTTCTTTACAATCAGTTTATATAGAAACAGTGTTGCGCCCCCTTCTGGATAGAGATAGACACAACTTGTAAAGCTTCTACCTTAAGACCATTTTTGATATATAAAGTTAAATGTCAGATTTTTTTTCAGATTTTTCAGATTTAATACAGTATTACACTTAAGCAAATATTGTATCATAGTTAATATTGTATAACAGTTCATAGGAGTACAGTATAAATTGTCAGCATGTAACGTCCAAATATATATTTTTTTCATTTACTAGAAGAATTAGAGGTTAATGATATAATATCATAAAGATTGATGTGAACATGATTTTGTATTCAAACGACCCCAACAGCCCTATCACACACACACACAGAGACTTCTTCAGACATTTACAAATAAATATCGAAAACGTTTCTTACATATTTAACAGACTGGAGCAAACTTAAAATTACATTAAGGAACATGTTAAACATACAAGCATAATATAAAAATGTACGTTTTTAACAAATTACGTGTGTCACATGTGTCAAGTGCTCGTGTCGCAGCAGCCGAATGACAGACACTCTCAGGAGCTCTCTGATTGGTTCGGGTCATCGTCGCTTCCACGATGACGTTCTTCCGGTTTCACATTAACAACACGTGTGCTGTACAGTGTCGTGCTAAAGAGAAGAAGTACAAACAAACTTCATTTGTCGGACACCTTTGTGGGGTCTCAAGTGACATTTTAACCGTTGGAAGGCTTTTCAGACTCAGCAGTCAACATGGTGAAGCCTCGGTTCAAGGGGAAAAGCTCGATAAACCCCAGCTCGTCCAGCAGTAACCCCGGTGAGCTAACCTCTTAGCCACACAGTTTGTGTAGAAAGTAGTCAACATTAGGGGAGGAATGTGTGGGATCTAACAGCGAAATAGTCGTCCGTATTTTGAATGTGCTAAAATTAGCTTCTGCTTATTTATTGTAACCACTACTTGTTGTTTGTTGTCACTGTCCTGACAGTTTATAATTAACATCATCGAATATTCCTTCAGTGTGTCTAAATATGTACTTCTAAACCTGTGTCTTTTGCTAGGAATATGTCTAGTAAAGCAGCTCCAGTTATCCTTTGAATGTTATGTTTGTATTTTACGGTGTGTCACTGAACACAGAGAATTATTAAAGGTAAAAATAATTATATGTATTAACAGATCGAGTCAAAGGAGCTGGTGGGAACAACATGCGGGACCGAGCCACAATCAAGCGTCTGAACATGTACAGACAGAAGCAGAGATGGTAAATACGTGTGCATTTCAATTTATTTTCCTCTGCTGATTTTGTGAAAGTTAGAAGATGCACTAACAATGTACCATACTCATTTGTCCCCAGTAACAATCGGGGACAAGTCATCAAACCTTTACAGTACCAGTCCACAGTGGCTCCCGGAACTGTAGCCAGGGTTGAGCCCAACATCAAATGGTTTGGTGAGTTTTTAAAGCTGTTTTTGTGAAAGTTATGTGTTTATATGTCTCTATACAGTTCCTGTGCATCAAAAAAATGTAACACTTCATTTGTGTGCGTTTGTGTTTGGTCTCCACCATGAAAAACTGTACGTAATGTGCTTTGCAGTTTATCATGCTTATAGTATAAAAAAAAGTTTGACATATTACATTCGTCTTTCAAATAATAACAAGTAGTTCAGCCATGGTATTTCATGACTTTGAAGCTAGAGACCAAGATTATTCTTTGAGTGAATGGGGTGACCAAACCCAAATAATGGTGAATTAGGTTCTAATTTCAATGCGTAAATTACTCTGTATTGCCATGTATATGAAGGTACCACACACCACTGTAACCCCATTCGATTCAGCGGTCTTAATCTGTAAAATGTAAAGAAAAACAAAAAAGGTATTCTGCTGCAGCAATAGTTTGCACCTTCTGGTGTTTTCTAAGACTGGTCCAAACTGCTGCAGAGTTGGCAAAACTTTGGTTCAAACCTAACATAGCTTGCGCCATCCATAATAATAGAAATAATATGAAAATAAAATAAATCAATCAAATAAAAAATAAAGAATAACTACTCCTTTAGTTATTACGAGTCTATGAAAATGCCAGTGTACGTGTGCTGGGATTTGACAAGAAGAGACAATACAACTGGCCCAACTGTAAGAATTACACTTTGAACATCAACTGCTTGTGCAGCCTGGAACCAAGAAACCTGAAAACAAACCAGCAATTTTGAATTTAATCATTGTTTGATTTTCATTGGTTTGTGCTGACCACTGTGACATTCTCTTGGCTAAATGAGATATATGAGAAGTCCAAAGCCATTGTTAATGTTAGTATGTCAAGTCATGCCATCTGTTAATTTTCATGGAGGCAGCATCTGAAAGTATCCTTGCCTCCCCAAATCAAAGTCAGACAAAGAAAAGCATAATAATGCCATAGATGAAACATACCATATATTTATAAATGCGATAATACCATGCAAATGACTAAACTGCTAAGTTTCTAAGTTGACCTAAAGCGCTTGTATTCCAGCAAATACACGAGTGATCAAGCAATCCTCCCTCCAGAAGTTCCAAGAGGAGATGAAGGCAGTACAGAAGGATCCATATCGTGTCGTGATGAGACAAAGTAAACTCCCCATGTCTTTGTTGCATGATAAAGTCAAAGCTCATGTGAGTATAAATCAAGCCCTGATTTAATTGCAGTTTCAAGGAAAATAGATTTGCAATGCTCATAGATTCAAATGTTCTTTCTCCAGATGACTTAAACCACTTTAAAGTACTAGAAATGTATTCATAAAGAACAAGATATCCCTGTGAAAGATCTTGGAAGAAGTTTGAAGCAACCTGCAATATATTGTTTCTGACAGAAGTTTTGTTTTCTCGCTGCGAGTGGCATGGTTGCAATAGCAGTCTGGCCTGTTTTTTAAGAGAATTGAAAGTCTTAATGAGAACTGGCACATGCTTGACTGCTGCTGCGGGTTGCATAGTTAGGTGTTCTGCTCATTTTGGACCTTTGTTCTGAGATTCCACTGCAAACCCCTGTTTAGTAGCAGCTTTTTCCCTGTTACTCGTTTGTGTCAGTGCAGTATTTCTATACTATTTGATCGTCGTAAACTAGGCTTGCTGGTTTGCTTGGAGACATTTCACCTCTCACTCAAGATGCTTCTTCAACAGAAGTGAAAAGTTTTCAAGCAAATACACAATAGCGTTGTCCCGTTAGCGAACGATTTGTTCGAAAGAACAAATCTGTTGGGGGAGCAAACGGCACTGAGTCACTGACTGAAAAGATTAGTTAATTTCACAGTTCAGCTGAGTGCAGCAGTGAACAGCTGTGTGTGAATCTAATACGTTGGTTTGTTCCCTGCAAACGAGTCAACTGATACGAATCATGCACTGAAAGCGAAACTTGCATTGAAACAGTAGCGTTGCCAACTTAGCAACTTTGTCACTGCATTTAGCGAGTTCTCAACTAGTGACAAATCTAGCGACTTTTTCTGGTGTTTTGGAGACACCGGTTCCTGTCCTCCAGCAGTGGGCACTGAACAAATCTTTTCACTGAATCGATTCTAAGGGTTCAGTTCACTTAAAAGAACTGTTTTGCCTACAAGTCTCGATGCCTACAATCTGGATGACAGAGATCCTGCACAGACGCACTATATGATGTCATTTGTCACTTCGGTGTCACTTTTTTCAACTTGACACATCAGCTGTGTGTCAGTCTTCATCAGCTACGACTAAATGAACTGGCATGTTAGTATCACACATCTTTGTTAATTATTTACATCATCAGGATGAAGAATGTGTGCTGTTGCTTTCATGGCATGGTCATAATGGAGGCAAACCTCCCTCCCATACCTGCAGAACTCCAAGGTGCACATTCTGGACACTGAGGGATTCGAGACAACATTTGGACCCAAGGCTCAGAGGAAGAGGCCCAGCCTCTTGGTAGGGGATGTGAAGGACCTCGTAGAGCGAGCTGAGGCTTCAGCTATTAGCTACAACGCAGACAATGACAAAGACCGAGTGACTGAAGACACAGGAGTCCGGTAAGACCTGCATAATGGACATCCACGGGTCAAAAGCACAGTCGTGACTTGTCAGCAGCCAATAAACAGATGGTGTTATTCACCAGGGATGAAGTACGCGAGGAAATCTTCAAGAAGGGTCAGTCTAAGAGGATCTGGGGAGAGCTTTACAAGGTGCCTTTTAATAATTCCCTTTATAGAGTTGCTCCACTAATGTTCAGGATTTGAATCTACAGTTGTGATTGTTTTTACCATAGGTGATTGACTCATCTGACGTCGTCATCCAAGTGCTTGACGCCCGTGATCCGATGGGAACGCGCTCAAAGTCCATAGAAACATATCTAAAGAAGGAGAAATCCTGGAAACATTTGATTTTTGTTCTCAACAAGTGTGACCTTATCCCCACCTGGGTCACGGTAAGACAAGTTTCAGACAGTGTTTTCATCTCTTTTTAGCCGTTTGGAGTTGTTATGAAGTTCTTGTTATTATCTGCTTTTTATTTTGAACCAGAAACGGTGGGTAGCAGTGTTGTCCCAAGAGTACCCCACTCTGGCTTTCCATGCCAGCCTCACCAACTCCTTTGGTAAAGGCGCCCTGATTCAGCTGCTCAGGCAGTTCGGCAAGGTGAGCACATGCCTGCAGCTCACAATATCTTTCAGTGATCATGCACGTTAACGGAAGAATTTCACATTTAGCTTGCTGAGTGTCTGTTCTGTTAGGTCCATTTGCCTTCATCCAGGTTTTGCTTCTTACACAGTATAGTTTGACTTATTGTGCGTTTCCACTAGACTAGGCTTTTTTTTATTATTATTTTTATAACTGTGACATAAACACATAAACAATGTGGAGGTAGCACTTGGGATGGCCTCTGTCTGTAGTGACCAATCAGAAGCCGGCACTCTCTGACATCACATGTTTAGTACCTGCTCAGCTTGCTGAGAACATTGATGGAGGTGGTGCTAAAAAAGTCCCCGTTACCAGGTTCTGTCACTAGTTTAAACGCAAAAAAGCAGTAGCGTCGAGTAGTCGAGTCCTGCTGGAACCGAGTAGTGGAAAAGCCTGTCACATTTTACAGTTTTCTGTGTATCTTGAACTGAGTGTTGAAGGTAACATAGTGGCTGCAGGGTTTCGTTGCCACTCATGGCTCCCAAAACAAAACAGGGAGCTCACAGGGTGAGAAACATGTTCCAAGGGTTGTTTATTTTTGCGACCAACATAAGATAGAAAACAATAAAGTTGCATTGTTTGGAAATGTTTAAATGTTGAAATTATATTTGTGATTGTCTTGTTTATAAAGTAAATCCTCTCCTAGACTCCCTTCTGTGTTTTGAACAAACTAAATTCTTTTATTGCATTCTTTTATTATGGCAACATGCCCCTTCTAAAATTACTTCTATGAAGTGAAGACAGACGGAGACTGTTGTTTAGGCAACACAACACTCGCTGACTTTATTATTTGGCTTTCTGCAGCTCCACACAGACAAGAAACAGATAAGTGTGGGTTTTATTGGCTACCCTAATGTGGGAAAGAGTTCAGTCATCAACACGCTGCGGTCTAAGAAGGTCTGCAATGTGGCACCGCTTGCCGGAGAAACAAAGGTAAGAGCCAGGTGTCCTCTCTGCCCCACAAAGTAAATGTACAAGATTGTTGAGCAAGGGGAGCAAAGGAACATCTGAGCATTAAACACTACACAGGACAGGTTGTGAAACCCAGGGGTCAACAACTAATGGGCATGTTTATTTGTTAAAAGAACAACCACCAGGATGCTGATTTTGTACAGTTCCTTTGACTGTGAAGCATGTTTTTTCTTTTTTTGTCCTGCTGTATCATAAGACAACAATTTTACAGTAAAGATAAATACTGTTTTTGTTTTTTGTGAATGCTGTTAAATGCTCTTGCCATGAAATAGCCTGTGTTGCTGACATGGCATTAAATGTCATCACCCATTCACTCATTCACTCATGGTCAGTGAGAGGCGTGACTATCCTGTGTCAAACTGCCTGGATCAATAGGAACTTTGACTGGTTCTGTTTGGGTGGAGAAGCCTGGTGCTTCATGGGAACAGACACAAATGACATCTGCATCGATACATTTGACATGTACCTCCCTGATTCTAGGTGTGGCAGTACATCACCTTGATGAGGCGCATCTTCCTGATCGACTGCCCCGGTGTTGTGTATCCGTCTGAAGACAGTGAATCGGATATTGTCCTCAAAGGAGTGGTACGTTTGTTTGTTCTTTGTCATTTTACCCATTAACACATTAAGCTCAGCTGCTCAGGGTTACAGTGGATCGCTGATGTACGGTACGTACATATGTATTCCACTCCTTCAAATTAGAACCTGACATAAATAGTGAATATCTAGTCACAACTAAACATTAGTGGGGGAGATGGTCACTATTTTCACAAGACTGTATTAAAGAAGCGGTCCCATGAAGCCCCCTCTTCCCCTCGATCAGTTCTGGTGGAGGAGCTCCATATTTACTGCCTGTAGAGTGACTGTGACTGAAAGGTGTCCTAGCTACATCCTTTTATGCCCCGCTCTCCCCTTCGCCATGAAGGTTCAAGTGGAGAAGATAAAGAATCCCGAGGAGCACATTGGGGCAGTACTGGAACGGGCCAAGCCAGAGTACATTCAGAAGACCTACCGCATTCCCACCTGGAACTCTGCTGAAGACTTTCTGGAGAAACTGGCATTTCGCACTGGAAAGCTTTTGAAGGTGTGAATGTACACTTTAGCTCTGGTTGATTTTTTTTATTTGTTATTTTTGAAAGGTCTCCATCTATACATTTTAACCCATTCTCATCTGGCTTCACACAGGTCTGAAGATGTTTAATTTCTCCAATCACGACAGTTTGGTTAAATGCAAAAATACCCTATAAAAGCAATTCAGATGCAGATTTTTTTATTTAGGCCCTCTTCACAGCAGCCAGCAGCACATCATAGCTGGCTAAACCCGAGTTTGAATAATAACATAATTATGGTCCCGTTGACTGAAGAGTGAGCCATGATATTACACATTCTAATTGGATAATGATATGATGAATATCACCTGCTTGAACAGTGTATTTGTGATATTGTGCAGGGTGGTGACCCAGATCTTAGCACTGTGTCTAAAATGGTGCTAAACGATTGGCAAAGAGGACGCATACCCTTCTTTGTGAAGCCCCCAGGACCTGAGGGCGAACAGGAGGTGAGTGGTGTTTTGTTTTTTTTTTGTACAGGGGTGATTTGCTCAGTCAATGCTTATTTTCTCCACCAATTGTAACCGCGTGCTTCTCTTATCCAAACCTTTCCCGATAAGGGGCCATTGCCAGTTGAAGGACCTTCAGAGGGAGTTGACAATGTGCAGCAGGGACAGACAGCCGAGTCAGACGTCATCGCCACAGAACATGAGGAACAGCAGCACCAAAAAGAGAGACAGAGGGAGCAGGTCCAGAAAATCCTGGCTAATGTGCGACAGAACTTCGGCAAAATCAACGTGGCACCTGAATTCAATGAGGAAGACATGATTCCTGTGGAGATGCCAGACCTGGACATCTCAGACCTCTCTGGCTCTGACAATGAGGAGGAGGATGGTGAGGAAGAGGAGGGTGGAGATGAAGAAAGAGCTGAGGAAGCAGCCAATGAAGAGACAGGGGTCTCCAAGACAGCTGCTGCTGAGTCTGTTCAGGCAAACAGCAGCAAGAGTTCACGTGAGGTGATCCGCGAGCTGGATGAGAAGATCGCAAAGTACAAGCACTTCCTGGACCGAGCCAAATCAAAGCGCTTCTCTGCAATCCGGTTTGTCTGATCTAACCCACACTTCAGTTCCAGTCACCATTGTTTGCATGCGCTCATCGTTTATTTTATCCAGTCGTATAACAGGCTTATCAGGCTGAGATGTTGTTCATTTCATGTGGTATGAGAGAGCCTGTAAAACTTTGGTGGCGTGCAGTCCTCTCTTTTATTGTCTATTGTTTCCATATACTAAAGAACAAAGTCTAATAACAATGTTAGAGTTTATCAGAGCCCAGTCTTATTTCTGAATCCATCTGGAGTGAACCGTTGCTTTGCTGGGTTCTGACTCTCCGCTTCTCTCTGCAGGATCCCTAAGGCACTGTCTGAAAAAGTGTTCACAGACATGAAGGCGAAACAAGTAACTACAGCAAAGCAAGGCCAAAAGAACGGTAGTTATGACTCTTAATGATGTCACGCCTACAGATATTGTGTCAAGAAAAAGTAAATAAGAGGCACACATGATGATGACCTACTGTATGAAATAATATTTACCATTGTCAATAACACAATAAGTACTAATCAGAGGATCAGGAACTGGCATGCAGCTGGTTGTCATTTGTTGTTCTTTGTTCAAACTCAGCTGCACTCCGGCGGGGCAGTAAGAGGAAAGCTGAGGAGGAGGGATCCGCCCAGCCACCCAAACTGTCGTCTAAAGAGGTATGTGTTGTTCACTGACTTAAATCAGGTCGGTCTCTGACACGTTCTATTAGGCTACAATTGTATATTTTCTCCTGTTGCACTCTACAGAAAAGAGCGATGGATCGTGCAAAGAGGTCCAAGAAAGTCGGCGTACGCTATTATGAAACCCACAATGTAAAAAACAGAAACAAGAACAAAGCGACCGACACATCAGCAAAAGAAGGACGAAAGGCCAAGAAGTCAAAACACTAGACTAGAGTCCTATCAGTAAGGCTGCCGGTATTTCAAATGTAAACTAGATCGAAGATGGTAAGCTGATGGAGCGTTGAATGGTCGTTTGACGCCTCATCTTGACCTGGACTAACCCTCAGGGGTAAAATCTGACTTTTCAACTGTTCCCTTCACCCCCCAAGGTTTTGAATGAGAGTTCATTCAACATTTCTACTTCAGCAATTCAATGCCCTCTTGATGATTCAATGCCCTTTTGATGATCAAGAGAAATGTACAGTGATTGTTGGAACTACGTGTCATGGCTGTTTCATACAAATAAAATAAATTGCCTGAGACCCACAATATTAACATTGATTCAGGTAAGAAAGTCTGAACTGAGAAATGGAAGCTCAGTTCTTGTCCTGTCAGTGTCTATAAATATCTAGTGATGCATTTAAGCCTGACTGTAAACTGCATAAGGAATTACGGTAGTATTGACGAGAGGTGATAAGAGCATGGAGGATTCATTCATTCATCTTCTCCCACTTGCTCCGGTTACGGATGGCGGTTGTTCTGTCAGTGGGCGAACAGCAGGGTACACCCTGGACAAGTCGCCAGCTCATCGCAGGGCAACATGCAAGACCATTCACACTCACATTGACACCTGTGGTCAATTAACCAATTAACCTTGGCATGTGGGAGGAAGCCGGAACACTGGAGAGAACCCAGGCAGACACAGGGATGGCATGAAAACTCCACTCAAAAAGGCCCGGAAGTGAACCACGGATTCTTGCTATGAGGCAACAGTGCTAGCCACTGCACCACCATGTCACGTGTGTTCAAGGATGTGAACATTAATTCTTAAAAGCGCTCAGCTGCTCCAGTTGAACCTGAAAAAGAGGACAAATAAATCAGGAGACCATATAAATCCTGATATGTAAATTATTCAGTGTAAAGAGTACTTTTAACAATTACCTGGAGCTGCTGGTTCAGTGTCTTTAGAAATAGAATCTCCTCTGTGCGGATCTTTTCCTCCAGCTTATGTTTGTCGTGTGCCTTCTTAGCACTTATCTCACTTTCATATTTTTGTTTGATCAGTTGTTTCTTGAGGTCTTTATTCTCAGTCTCCAACTGAGAAATCTAATTCGGTAGTAAGAAACGGAAAGAACTTTAATATCAGATCAGATTATTGGATGAGTTGTGTCACAATCTTTTGTCTTGAAGATAAAAAGTGCTCTCTGCTGGATATCGAAGTGAACTACAGCTAAGCAGTAATATATCTTTACATACATGCCCATATCACAGTATACTTACTCTTTTCTCCATTTCAACACTGCTCAGTTTAGCCTGCAATGCTTTCCTTGTGCCAAAAGCCTCAGTACTATCATGCTGCATCTGATATGCAGCAATTGTGGCTTGAATCTCATCTCTAACCCGCAACAGCAGGAACCCCCTCTTCGTACAGTTGGTGGTCACCTGTCTGATCAGCTCATCTAAAAGAGAAACATTGGGCCAATCACATTAGATCTGAGCATCATGGCAACATTCTCACCACCTCCTTACCAAAACACTGGGCATATATTTCCCTGCGGACTGGGCAGATGCCTGTTTCTATGGCATTCATTTCCTTTAACTTCCGGTGCAGTTGTTCCTCAAGTAGCACCACATCCCTCCGTGTACTTGGTGCACTGGACACTTTCTGTATCCACAGCTCGTTTCCGTCCATCCATTCCCTGCAATGACCAACTGAGGTAATGAATGTTACATGACTACGGTTGTTGAGCAGTGAATTATAAAATATATATACCTGGATGGTTGGATGGTGTTGAGGATCTCATTTAGCTCATTGGTGTATTCACTTGGAGCTGATTTTAGTTCAGGTGATGGTGGCACAGAGGAGAAGTCACCTGACTGAAGTGTTGTCTGTGCCAATAAGTATTTTCAGATTACATTTACTTTTAAGTTTTTAATACTTCTTGTACTTGACTCATGAAGACAACAGGACATACCAAGAAGACCCACAGCTGCAGTTTTTTTATGGCTGTCATTTTCTTTGAGTTTACTGAGCTTTACATAATAAATTATCACTTTTGTTACATAAAGATATTTCATTCACACACAAAAGGCCATAAAAAATGCAAAACAGTATGACAAAATAAAGTAAAATGAATTAAGCTAATTACTAATGAATTTAATAAAAAAAAAACCCTACATTACCTAAATGAAATGTATTTAAATTTTTAAATGATACTTGATTTGTAGCTCTTAACAAAATTAAGAATGTCATTATGACATGGCTGTCGCAAACCTTTAATATTTGTCCTCTCCGGAATCAACATTAGATTATATCAACACACATACCAAACTGTATGTCTCTTTAGAATTCTACTGCAGGAAATCCATAATACACGTTCTGTGGACGCTCTGTACCATTGTTACCGTTAAAACTTACTTTTGGTGAAGTTCTTCTACCGTTCTTTGTGTTGACCAATACCGGATTGTCATATTTCAGGAGAGAGTCGTTGGGTGAAATCATCGTAAGTTCTAATAAAATTATTAAAATTCCCAAATAAACTCCGCAGGTTTGTCGTTTCTGAAATGTTTACGTAGTTATGGCAACAGCGTACTGGTGTCTCCTTTTCGTTTGTTCGTGTGGAATCGTTTTACGAATGATTATAAGTGGCAAAGACTGGTGATGGTTGTCACAAATGCTTCAATACAAGATTCTAAGTCAAAGCAGCATTTCGCTTGAACCACTTTCCCTCTGCCTTGGTGACCGATAAAATAAACCTGAGTATATTTATTTCTTATTGTCTTATTGTCGCTGAAGGTGAGAAATTCCATGACGATTTCAAACCATCAGTAAATGTTAGCTTTATTTCGGGCGAAAATTAGTATGTATCGCGTTTCAATTAGATAATTTGCAGCATTTTACATGAAATAAACTTTTTAATATTATAGAACGGCCACAGTTGCATAGGCGGAACCAATGTGGTACCGATAGATAGGCCGAGCTAAATAGTCAGCCCCCAACCGGAAACGGAAGTGCGTCTCAGTGGACAAATTTCACGTAGTTCTGTGAAGAGCTGGCGTCTCACCCAGGGTGTATCCATAGTGTACCGATCGACTTACGCTGACGTTTGCCCATTGACATCTGGGATCAGAGCAAGCGTGAGATGACGAACGAGCCATGGACCACGATGTAGCACGGTGTACTGGTAGTTGTAGGACGACGAAATTGGTTTGCATGTTTGAGAATGTCCAAAGGAAAACCGACACAAGTGGAGGGCAGCTCGAACCAAAAGTAGGGTGAAACAAGACAAAGTAAACAGGTTTAGAGTCAATAATTCTTTTTATTATTATTGACAATAGAATGCAAATATTATGACATCACATTAATATTGAACTGTCTGCCACTGGCCCATGTCAAGACATTTAACGTTAATTCATATATTTTTGGCTGTCTTTGTTAACAATTTGTTTCTTTGTTAACAATTCTATAGTGCCATTTATTACACTATATATAAATTTGCATCCCTAATCAATTTATTTCTCAACTAGAGGTCACCCATGGGTTTTTCAGTGGTTCCTGATGTGAAGTTTCCATGATTGAAGTAATGCACATTTTTCTCAAGAACAAATGTAACCTAAACCTGACTGTGCAGCTTGCTTCTGAGAGACCTGAATTTTTTTTGATTATTTTTTTAAATAAGATGTAACTTGGTTTTCAAAAGCATCAAGGTGCTTGAAAATTATCAGCAGAGGTACGTTTTATGGATTTTGTAACATACGTTTATTTCATCAGGGAAAAGTTGCAGAAGTCTCACAAACATGCTAGTGACAAGGGTGGGACACATTTGGTATTTTATGCCTTTTTTTTTATTTTTTTGCACAAATGAACCAACAATGAAAGCACAGAGGTCAGAACAGACATGTCCCGTGTCAGTGCCGGAACCTCAGTGGGTGGAACGGACCAGGGGACGGGAGGAGGCCCAGGGATGTCACTGGATGTCAAGAGCAAAGGAGGCAACCTGGGGAATTATTTGAACAGACACACACGGCCAGACGATCCTTCTCAACGGAATAAAGGCGCAACATGTACACGACCGGCCAGAACAGGAAGGACCCTGCGTGGGTGTCCGCTGGAAGTTTGTGACAGGACTTCGAGCTGAGCAGCTCTGGTGGAGAACTTGTCCCTACAAAGGAGCTGCTGGAGTAATGTCTCTCAGAAGTGCACAAGTAAATGAATCATGCAAATACTGAGTAGGATTCAAATGCAAAATAAATCAGGGAACATTTTTCCCTGCAAAATTGTTGCATTTTGCAGCATGATTCGACTGTTTATTGTATTTTTACATATGGTTTGGCTAAATACGTTTCAGAATATGCATGAGTAAGTTCACAGAAGTGAAACTCTGTGAAAAGGACCCTAAGTTAAGACCCCCCAAACTGAATTAAAATGGTACGAGTCTCTACAAATAATCACGAGCCATGAGTACCGTGTTCACCTTATTGCAACCCTGTGTTCAGGAAACAAACCTTTCTCGAACTGGAATTGTAAAATTCAAGAGGAAAAAAAAAAATCTCAGTAGAATTTCTGAGTGATATCATGTGCGCTGGTAGCTATTCCAGGACCAGGCCATTTTAGGCTTTAAAAACCAAAGTTTAAAACCAATTCTAAAGAAGACTGGAAGCTTGTGAAGAGTGATCACGTTTCTTTGTCCCAGTTTGGAGATGATCTGCTGCATTTTGGACTAACTGCTGGAGTACAGACTGCTCAATGCCAATATATAAGGAGATTCAGCAGTCCAGATGAGCGGTGATAGGAGCATGGATTGATGTGGTGAGGATGTTGGAGTTAATTCTTCATATAGGTCAGCTGCTCCAGCTTTTCCTGAAAAGGGGACAAATCAAAATCATGAGAGCATTTACACATTATTCAGTGTAAACTTTAGTACATTTTAACACATGAATACATTACCTTGAGCTGCTGGTTCGACGTCTTTAGTAACTGAATGTCCTCTGCGCGGCTCATTTCCTCCATCTGATATTTGTCGTGCTCCTTCTTTGCTGTTATTTCACTTTCATCTTTTTGTTTGATCAGTTGTTGCTTGAGGTCTTCATTCTCGCTCTCCAATTGAGAAATCTAATAAGGTAGTAAGAGACATAATGAACTTGGACACCAGATCAGACGACTGTCATGAAACGTTCATGTCACAGTAAGAACTTACTCTTTTCTCCATTTCGACATTGCCCAGTTCAGCCTGCAATGCTTTCCTTGTGCCAAAAGCCACAGTACTATCATACTGCATCTGATATGCAGCAATGGTGGCTTGAATCTCATCTCTAACCCGCAACAGCAGGAACCCCCTCTTCGTACAGTTGATGGTCACCTGTCTGATCAGCTCATCTGACAGAGAAACATCCAGCCCATCAATGACATAGTTTTATGTTAGATCAGAGAATCATGGCAACATTCTCACCACCTCCTTACCAAAACACTGGGAATATATTTCCCTGCGGACAGGGCAGATGCCTGTTTCTATGGCGTCCATTTCCTGTAGCTTCTTGTCCAGTTGTTCCTCAAGTAGCACCACATCCCTCCGTGTACTTGGTGCACTGGACACTTGTTGTATCCACAGCTCGTTTCCTTCTATCCATTCCCTGAAACAGTCAACCGAGGTAATGAATGGTACCTGACTCTGGTTATTGAGCAGTGAATTGTAAAATGAATCTACCTGGGTGAGCGGATGGTGTTTAGGATCTCATTTAGCTCGTTGGTGTTTTCAGTTGTGGTTTGTGTTTTTTTTTCAGGCGGTGGCGGCACAGGGGAGAAGTCAGTCGACTGAAGAACTGCCTGTGTCCAAAAGCATTTTGTGATTACATTTTCTATGTGCATGATTTACCTAACTCACAATTTGTCAGTTGTTCTGACATGCAACCACACCTGAAATTTATACTCATTTCGCATTTGACCCGTAGCTAGCACGGTAAGTACACATATTGTACACATACTGGTGCTGTATTCAAAGGCACCTCTTCAGATACCAGTCCACCTCCATATTGTGGTTTGCAGGTGGTCTTGAACTGGCCACCCTCCGGTCCCAAAACAAAATCGAACCCCTGTCTTCTGTGACCTAAACCATTCATTCTCTATGGCAGTGCTAAGCAGCTGAGGAAATCACACCAAGGCCACAAGACCTGATGACACCAGCCCTTTTGTCTGGGATGCTGCAGCACATATTGAAGCTGACTATGGTCCCAAAGTCTCGACCAACTGAGTTAGTATCACCACCTGAAACAACGAATCAAACTTTAATCTAGCTAAATTGCCTTAAACCAATTCCTATTCATTCTCTATTATCATTCTCACTACAGGGACAGTAATTCTGCTCTTCTTTGATCATTTTTTGTGCTTGATCCTAACTACGTACATACTGTATATGCAGAAATCTGGGCTGTTTGTTGCTGATAAAGCTTTGTTCATTAATAAAATACAATGATACATAAAATACATGATGGACCAATGATGGACCAGGTTAGCAGACAGCTGAGGAAATCACACCAAGGCAAGGCCACAAGATCTGATGACACCAGCCCATCTGTCTGGGATCCTGCAACACATATTGAACCTGAGTCTGGTCCCCAAGCCAACGATCTAAACGATCTCTTCAGTCCGTCTCAGATAATGTTTATGTTGAGTTAGTACTGGCATCACATTGGCATCTCTATAGTTTGTGCAGAGATGAGGCGATAAATGATGAATGATCATGATCGTTTCACATATTAATGTGTGTAAATATCATGTCACAACGTTAAATAATGTTGTCATTCTATTTCTGACAGGCTAAGTGACAAGCAAAGACTTAAAGATCCAGAGGTTTCCACAGTGAATAGATGTGTGACTCTCCAGCTTATGTGCAGCTGTAAAACAGATGTCAACAGATGTAAGCATGTCAATGTGAACATGTACATGTGTGAAGTTTGTCCCTGTAAATACTTATTTGTTTGTCCTGTTCATAAAGTTTTATTATTCAAACATTTCACCACTCCATGTTTGTGTAAAAGCCAGGAAATGTAAAACATTTCTTGAGCAAACCATGATGAATGAGCACTGTCCTTGTTTGATCAGGTATTTGCTACTTAAACTTAGAAACCAGGACTGTTTGTTGTTCAAAAAGCTTTCTTCATTAATAAAATAAAACCAGTCTTTAAGAAACTAAACTCTTAGTTAGTTCTTGTGTGGAAACATGTTAGTCAAAACGTTCAATTAAACGTTTTGTACTTTTTTTTTTTTTTTGACTCACTTTTGGTGAAGCCTTGGTGTCGTTCCACTTGCTGACCAACACCGGATTGTCATATTTCAGGAGAGAGTCGACGGGTGGAATCATCGTGAGTTCGTGTTGAATTCCGTTTGCAAATAAAGATGACAGTTCTAGTTCAGGACTAGTGGTGGACGTCTAGCACTCGGCGCCGATACAAGCGACTAAGGAGAAGCAGCATTTCCCTTGAACCACAACTTTCTTGCTTTGGTGCGCAAAAAGACGTGCCATCGATGACGTAAGAGGCAATAACTGTTTTGGAAATCTATGGTTTCGGTCGCCTGAGTGAATCACGTGACTAGTTCAAACCAGCCCATAGCAAAGCGTTGAAACGTGGAAGCAAAAAAAAAAAAAAAAAAACAAAAAACAGTACAGTTGTTTCTTAATTCAAACCTTTGAAACCCCCTCCCACATCCATAATGACACCCTGCTCTAGTTACACAAGCACACCCTGCCATCATGTGTGCAATGTCTAGTTGAGAATGTTTAGAGAATCAAGTGGCCAATCAATCGGTCTGTACAAAGATGAATTTACATCATTCCCACAGCACAAACCATTACATAAGTAAGAAATGTACTTGCTGTGTCCACTTCCACCACTAGATGTCACTAAAGCGAAGCATTGCATGGATTGACTTATTTTCGACACAGTTGATGAAGTGGTTCAAGAATGGTTCATTGCTTCATTTAAACATGACTAGTATAGACACTTCAGACCAACACAAGTTGGTACGGTGGCTGCCGACGCCTAACTTTAAAAGTTGAAATAAACCTCCGAGTTAATGTATCTGTGGTCGAAAGTTTTCTTATTCAAATATCATGTTGCACCAAGAGCACTTGTTTAAAATTACGAAGGCGGGGTTACATGTTATAGCTTTATCTCCGGCTCAAGTTTGTACATATTTAGTTTAAATTATATTATTTACAGCATTTTGTGAAATTACAAAATCGAGGCGGAACCAATGTGAGAAGTGAGCACAGATAGGACGAGCTAAAGGTTCCGCGCGCCACCGGAAACGGAAGTGCGAAAACGTAACAGTGTGGTCGTCGGTTGAAGTTTGTAATCGACGCGGTTCTGAGGATTTATTATATTTTTTACACGTGTTTGTGTGGTTCGCCATGCACATTTGAGTGATATAACGACGAAATTAGTTTAATTTTCGAGAATGTCCAAAGAAAAGCGACACAAGCGGAGGGAATCACCGGAACCCAAAGTTAAGGTGAAACAGGAGAAGATAAACCCCGGTAGGCCACAGAGATCACGCCGCTCGCCCGGCGGCAACGCGAGTCCACCGAGGAGAAGAGCCAGCAGGTACATGCGCGGATATCTGATTTGGTTATTCTTTATCTATTAGTTGTATTAACAGGAAGTTAATTTGACAACCCGTACTTTCATTCGAACGTCCTAAGTTCTAGTGTGTACGAAACAAACGACTGTTTCATTGATATTCCGTTGTTGTGCTCTCTCTGGAGGTCACCTGGCAGATCAAGGGACCGCTCACCCGGTCGAAGAGAGGCCTCCCCGGCCAGAAGAGGCAGCGGATCCCCCAGACAGAGAAGTCGTAGTCCTCATCGTCCTGCTGATGTCAAAATAAAGCGGGTGATTACGTTCGTATATTTACAACAATGCTCCTTTCAAATAAACAACAGCCTCAACAGTGTGGTAGATTGAATTGTTCATAATAAAATACACCATTTTTTAAAGCCTTTATCACGAAATTCAAAATCACGAGACTTTGGGTTTTCAAGTTTGGACGAGTAAAATAAAGCGGGATGGTCAGGTTTTGCTCACCGTCTGGACCCACGACACAGGGGGTCCATCTTAAGGTGTCATAGCACAGTTCTGAGTTTTTAAAAACAGACGCAATTAAGATAAGGTGCGGTAAATCTTTATTCGTCATATTCCTTTGTCACAGCAGCATAGAAAAAGACACAGGACATAATAATAATAATAATAATAATAATAAATACCATCAAAGAGCACTAGAAAAAGCTGTACATTGTATTTACTGGATATAAAAACAGTATGTTAAAGTGCAGTAGGTTAGTGGTATGGTAAATAGATGTGTGGTGCGCATGCTGAGTCTGCACGCCGTGAACTTCTAGTCAATGTCACCTAAGTGAAACAGGTCAGTTATGGAGGCATGTCAGGATGTGAAAGATGAAGTGCTATTGGAAGAGATATTTGCAAAGAAATGTTGAAGACGTTTTTATTCTTAGTATGTTGACAGGCCTGTTTTTGAACGGCGAATTACATCAGTGGGATGATTTCACTTGTAATGCAATGGTGGTCCTCTGTCCTCTTACCAAACCAATTTTTAGGAGCGAGAGGAGCATCGTGCTAGTGGTGATGAACAGAGGAGGAGGAACGACCAAATAGAGGAAAGACGAAGCCGGTGGGAATCAGACGGACCTCCGGAGAGAGAGGAGAGAGGCCGCGGTGGAGAAAGGCACCGGGAACGTGGCGCGTTTGCCTCCCAACAAGCTGAGAGACAGCAGCACGATCAGCGACGCAGGGAAAACCGCCAGAGGCGCGAGGAAAACCAAGCGCCCGACAACGAAGGCAACAACAGTCCAGACGATCCCCCTGTCAATAAAGAGAAGCCAAACTTTGGACTGTCAGGGGCACTCACAGAAGACACAAATACATTCCGCGGAGTGGTGATCAAGTACAATGAGCCAGCCGAGGCTCGCATTCCGAAGAGAAGATGGCGACTGTATCCTTTCAAGAATGATGAACCGCTTCCCGTCATGTACATCCACAGACAGAGTGCCTATTTGTTGGGTCGACAAAGAAAAATTGCCGATATCCCCATCGACCACCCATCCTGCTCCAAGCAGCATGCTGTGTTCCAGTACAGGTACGAGTCTTTAGTTGTACGTCTTAGCAAAAGTTGGCAAAAAAAACCCCACAGCTTTAATCAGTGTTCAACAATAGTTTTAGTACACCCTTATTCTACTTTCGATATTTACTTTTATTTATTTAAAACTGCAGAATAACGCCTGGGTCTTAACATGGTCATTACTTTAATCTGCATCCAGCTGAGTCATGGTTCTGAGAGAGTCAAGGTCTGAATCACAACATTGGCTAATGGTTAAACAACATTTGATGACATTGTCAGGCAATCGATGAGCATAGAATCAGCTGGATAACTGCGGAGAGGGCAAAGGTCCAGATGATCCAGTGCAGTAGAATATCCAATACAGACAACCTGATCGGTCACTGATGAGAGTCCAACTTGAAGAGCGTTTTCTCCATCCACTGATGACACATGACACATGCCGTTGTAGGATTTGCCCACGACCGTAGTATGCGTCTTTCCTCAGACTGGTGGAGTTCACCCGGGCAGACGGCACCACTGGCCGCAGGGTGAGACCTTACATCATCGACCTGGCTTCGGGAAACGGCACCTACCTGAACAACCAGCGCATCGAATCCCAGCGTTACTACGAGCTCAAAGAAAAAGACGTACTGAAGTTTGGCTTCAGCAGCCGTGAGTACGTCCTCCTGCACGAGTTCTCGGACACGAGCGAGGTGGACGCCAAGCACGAAGAAGACGACGACGAGGGACTTGACGCGTAAAGTGCTCCCATAAACTCTCTGTGCTTGTTTCTATCATCAGTGTTCAACTGTTTTGGTTTTGTTTTGTCAGCAGGGGAGCAATGCTGGACTGGAATTTGTACATTCTGTAATTATTTACCTATCGCGTAAACCTGCCACCTGTCTCAGTGAAGACTTCCTACTCTCAGGTTGTTTGTGTGACGTCTTTGTGACACTGGCCCGGTCTCACATGCCAGTGCTCACCAGTCAAAGGTTCTTGGTGTCAGATAGGGGTCTTGTTAATACAATAAAGTTCTATTTTTGGATCACAGCACTGAGTACTATAGAGTAAGACTCTGTTCTCTATTTCCAGGCTGTGTGTACATCCTCATACACAACCTGTGGAATGTCAGCTCATTATTGATTTTCAGAGTAAACATGCGACTTGTAATAATGTTGTTTCTTTTTTTCATGCTTTGTAGCACTGGGAGAATGATTCATGCTTTTTGTGTGTTCCCATGCAGTGTGTATTTAAAGACTCTGTACTGGGGCCTACATTCATTTTGTACTGTAAATAAAGATGTTTCGACACAGGAAAAAAGAGCCATCTGCCTTGAACGATAGTACAAGAATACAGACAAAAATATACGAACACAAGCAAAAATTGTTTTTGTCCCCTGGTAATGTGTTCACCTTTTTTTTGCTTTGTCCCATCTAGTCAACTTGAAACTAGCCTGCAAAGGTTAGTATGATTGCGCCCCCTACTGTTAATGCTAAATCATTGACATAAAATGCAAGTATTTTGACATTTTAACATCAAAATATGTGACACAGAACTATGACACATATCATCATGACATTTAGTATTCAACATTTTTATCTTTATTACTCAAAAATTAGTGGCCAACTGTGTATTTTTCAGTGTCTCTTGTACCTGAAGCTGACATAATTGCAATAACTCAGACATTTTTCTGAATTTCGGGTGTTTTCAATGTATTAACTTCATAAAGGAACACATTTATAATAATAAAAGTAAACCAAACTTACAGACAGCAGACGGTAGCGTCTTGCTTCTGAAAGGAGTTTAAAAACTTTAAAAAAGTGGGTTTTTGAAATAAGGAGGTTGAAAAGCTTCAGTGTGCTTGAAAATTATCAGCACAGGTACGTTTTGTGCATTTCATATTTGTTTGATCAGGGGAAAGCTACGAAAAAGGTTTCGGGACACAAGTCATTAAAAAAATATTGAGTCAGAAAATATATTGTCAACATGTTTTAAGTACTTTTTCAATATTTTTTTTCCCTCAGAATTCTGACTTAAGACTTTAAAGATATACTTAACGTCTGGGAAAAAATACAGAATTTTGGTTTTAATTTCAGAATTCTGAATTTTTAAAGAAAAAAAAACTGTCATTTTTTCTTTTTCTTTTTTTTTTTTTTTACTTACATTTGGCCCTAATCCTCTTCCGTAGAAAGTTGCTCAAGTCTCACAAACTGTCTTTTCCATGCGGGTGATGAGGGTGGGACACATTTTTCCATTTTTCTGCACAAACACAGCAACAATAAGCGCAGAGGTCAGGACGGAAGCGTCCCGATTCAGAGCAGGAACCTGAGCGGGCGGAGCGGACCGGGGGAGGGGAGGAGGAGGAGGAGGAGGAGGAGGAGGCCCCGGAATGTCACTGGATGTCAAGAGTGAAGGCGGCGACTCACCTGGGGAATCACTCGAACAGACACACGCGGCCACACGATCGTTCTCCACGGAAGAAACGCGCGACATGTACACGACCGAGCGCAGGCGGATGAGCCTGTACGGCCAGAAGAGGAAGGACCCCGTGTGGGTGTCCGCTGGAAGTTTGTGGCAGGACTCGGCGATCGAGCTGAGCAGCTCCGGTAAACAGATCGTCTCCCCGCGGAGTCGAACCCGAGCGGTGTCCGTGGCGTATATCGTCAACCAGGAGGACGCGGAGCAGGCGCCGGAGGAGAACTTGTCCCTGAGATGCATGAAGGAAGCCTGCGTGAACACGCACGCTGCTTTCAAAAGTATCTTATTTGAGCGCATATCTATGGGAACCACGGACGTCCTGGATAGTTTCTACAACGCAGGCAAGTGCAGGCACGCAGCGTGCAGCAGCAGGACGCAGCGTTTTTACGCACACTGACCCTCCCTGTGTGCTTCCACACGCAGATGTAGCAGTGGTGGAGATGAGCGACACCTCCTGCCAGCCCTCCGTGTTCTATCACCTGGGAGTGAGAGAAAGTTTCAGCATGACGAATAACATCATTCTGTACGGGTACAAGGAAGATAGTGATCTCCAGGCCATCAAGGTAAATTACAGAAAAATACCTTCTGGAGTTAAGACATTTCTTTATTTATCCACCAATGGGCAAATTCAAATTGTTAGCAGCAGCAGCAGCAGCAGCAGCAGCAGCAGCACACAAAAAAAACAAAAACAAAACAAAGACGTTTAACACTCACACAAACAAACAGTGAACGGATTTAAAAGATGTCTGGAAATCAATCATACACATCTGAGTACGATTCAAATGCAAAAATGAACTCCACCACCACCTCCAAAAAAAAATCTGTAATAATTTTCATGCCATCTAAAACTGTATGATTCAAATACAGTATGTTGATTTTTCATGTAGTTCAGTTAACGATGTTTCAGAACATGCATATGTTGGATCTCTGAGTGTGCAGAAGTGAACTTCTGTGAAAGTTGAGACCCACCGGAGTGAGTTAAAATGGTGTGAGGCTCTGTAAATAATCACAGGCCATGAGTACAGCGTTCGCCTTGCTGCACAGGAGAAAGAAAGCAGCAGGAGTGTGTTTAGTTTGTTTTCTACCTCAGGGCTGCAACGTCTTTCACTGACTTCATCAAGTTATTTAAAGATTCGTTTCTTGACCAACCGGCTGATGACGTGGTCTGTAAAATTCAAGAAAAAAAACACGATTCTTATCAGAATTTCTGAGCAGATGTTATAATGTTGAATATTGGTGGATTTGTATTGATTTTCGCTGAAGGGATTTAGTCGTGGATCTATAATTTGACATCTTCAGCTCCGATGTACTTCAGTGAGGGATCAATGTCAGTGAGTCATCTAAGGACGTGTTATATCTGTGACGAGGTCAGACAATGTGGGGTGAGGTCAATGCACTCAGTGTCCCTGAGTTGACAAATGTTATTGATGACGTATTGTGACATGAAATTGTTCTGCAGGAGCAGTGCGGAAGCTTCACCTTCATCCCGTACGTGGTGTCACCGCAGGGCAAAGTGTTTGCCTGTGATGCCACCATGATGACCGGAATCAAAGAGTTGATGCAGCCGAGCTTCCAGCTGGAGCCGCTTCTCACCCCGCTGGTGGAGAGACTCGTACATTTGCTCAGCACCGTTCATGTGCAGTCCAGGTCAGAGGTCTCTGCAAGTCATTCATCATCATCATCATCATCATCATCATCATCATCATCATCATCTGAGCTTATGCATGGGTCCTCCTGTACTGTCATGCTAGTAGCCAGGCTGTGTGTGTGTGTGTGTGATGTTATGACCTTCTGCTCCTTTGCACGCTGACAGTGAGTACTTCCGGGAGTCGGTCAGGCAGGAGATTCGTTTGGCACGAGAGCGGTTCAGCGGCCAGGCTCTGAGAGATGAGTTGAGCCGCATCCAGAAACGACTGGACAGCGTTGAGCTGCTCACCCCTGATATAGTTATGAACCTGCTGCTGTCCTACAGGGACATTCAGGTGTGTGTGTGTGTGTGTGTTTTACATCTGCTGTGTGTGAATCCGATTCTTTCCATTTCCAAGAGGTTATGTTTTCTGTTTGTTTGAGAGCAAAATACCTCAAAAATGATTAACAAATTTTAATAATTGACCAGGACCAGATGAATAAATGTTGGTAGATGTTCTGGAACCATCTGGACCCAGGAATCTGTTGAAGGATTCTTACTCATTGTGACATAGGGACATTTTCCGAATCTCTATATAGAATTCTACAACCACAGCAGTGGACTGTCTCTGTGGACCAGTGGTTAGTGGGTCTGTCTCTTAACCCAAATGTTGGGGGTTTGAGCCCACCCTGAGGCGTTACTTTTGTTTTTTGTTTTACTATTGATCCAAAAAAGAAAATTAAGAAAAAAAAAATAGAGCTCAGAGTGCTTGATTTCTACTATTACTGACAAAGACATGTTTTGATGATCACTAGATCTACACTAGAGTAGATAAAATGAATGTAGGACGATAATATTGAGGGTAAATGAGCTGCTTGGTGGAGGTCAGACCTCTCCGAGTGCTTTGTCTAGTTGTGAATGTGAGAAAATGAAAAAACAAAACTGGCAAAAATGGTCCAAGAATCCAGTTTTCATATTATTAAATTGGAAGAAATGCCACCGTGCCCCATGGGGAAACCTTAAATACGGATAATTTATGATTTTACACTGATAAATAATGTCAGTTCAGAACATGTTGATATCAACTTCTACATTACAACACATTCCAGTTACAGAGCATGAAGGCTGACACCTACTGGAGCCTGCCAAGGTCATGTGGGTCAGTGGGGCCGTTGACATAAAGTACTGGAGGAATAAAGCAGCAGTCTGTCAGAGGACCAATGATGCGTTTTCATTCTGTTTTATCAGGACTATGATGCGATAATCAAGCTGGTGGAGACCCTGAACAACCTGCCGATGTGTCTGATAGCGAGACACCCGAATATCAAGTTTCACTACATATTTGCTCTAAACAGGTACAGAGGTGGTTTCTGTTGCCCCGTTATTTTTCACTTTTCATGTCTGCTTTCACAAGATTGTTGACGCTGCTGTCATGAACAAATCTCGCCACCCTAGGAGGAACCAGCCAGGAGATCGTGCAAAAGCTTTGGATGTAATTCTGCCCATCGTGGAGTCCGGGGGCAAGGTGGCGTCAGACGTCTACTGCCTGTGTGGACGCATTTACAAAGACATGTTCATGAGCTCGGGGTTCAGAGACCAGAGCAGCAGAGACCAAGCCTGCTACTGGTGTGTGTCCTGTCCGATTATAAATCTGTCTTCAACGTTTTATTCCTTAGTTTGTCACTATACAGTAGCTCGTGCTCGGTAGTTTTAGTTATTGACTTTACTTGGCTCCAATGACTTGCACGCGATCATCCAGTTAGAATGAAAATCATTAACTAGTTGCCAAATAATAATAATGGTGTGTTTTCAGGTATGGGAAAGCTTTCGAGACAGAGCCGACTCTTCACTCGGCCATAAACAACGTGGTCCTCCTGATGGCGGCCGGCCACGAATTTGATACGTCCATTGAGCTGCGTAAAATAGGTGCGGAACGTTCCACTTTCACTGTGAAGCAGTCTGAAAGGACGCTAACCTGCTCTGACAATGTCAGTCTTATCCTCTGCAGATTTATTTATCACACTTTGTTCTGAAGGGGCCCTTTGCCGTCAGTCAGTCCGGTGTAATTCACAACAAATCCATGCAAAGGCTGATGCCACGTTATGTTAAGTAACAGCTTGAATGAATTGCTGGTTTGCTGTTAATTTGCTCCATATATTGAATTATTTTTGACCAGGGGGATCGTCAAATAATCATTTCACATGCACTTGCATGACCTGTATTATGTATAGTTTGTTCTGCACTATAGTAACCGACAGATGCATTGCAGTCATAGTACGGTATTTCCCTCTGCGTTGCTGCAGAGTAGAAATTTAGAATGAAATGTGCATTAGTTACATTTCATCACGGCTCAGGTCTATTCCCAAACCAGGAATTGAATTATTTGGGTGTGCTGTTTTTTTCTAGGTGTCACCTTGAACACCCTGCTTGGTAGGAAGGGCAGTTTAGAGAAGATGAAGGATTACTGGGATGTAGGTTTCTACCTCGGCGCGAACATCCTCACAAATGGACACAGGAAAGTCATCGAGGCCTCGGAGAAACTCTACAAGCTCAAGGCTCCTGTCTGGTGAGTTGGATGGAGGTGTAACACCACCATCGGGTGTTAGTATTTTTATGGATTCATGAGTTTGGAGTGTTTCTTCCAGGTATGTGGCATCCATCATGGAGACATACATCCTATACCGTCAGTTTGTAAAGCCATCTGAGGTAAGATCCCCTAAACAGGACACCGTGGACTTCTGGATGGAGCTGCTCTCGCAGGCCTGTAAACCCACCATGTCCACAGAGCGCTGCCCAGTAAGACAACACCGCCCACCTTATCATTCACCAATGAAACATGCACAAGTCTTCTTGTTCCATTTAGCATCTGTTCAAAATGCACGTGGATGTTGTTTCTTGTCAGGTGCTCATCCTGGAGCCCAGTAATGTCCTTCAGCCGTCCATAGTGTGTGTAAGTGAGGAGGATGAACGTCGTACGGTCCAGCTGAAACACGTCACACCCTTTAAGGTATGTCAGGCATGTAAGACTCACCCTCTGATCCGAATAACGTCACACGGGGACGTTTACGGCATATATGCGGACGAACGGAGCGTTTACTTTAATGACCCAGAGAATGTTTAATCAGACATGTGGGTGTGTCTGGAAGAATAACTTACCCCAGGGCTGTTTACTCTCCTTCTCTAGTGTGTATATGCAGTACACACAAACCCCCATTGCTCTGTCATGTGTGGTGCATTGTGGGTGAGCAGCCAAAGTGACTTTGTTTCCTTGTTCGAATCGACAGAAAGGCTTACACCAGTGGACTTTCCCAGCCTCTGCAATCCGAGGTGTAAGGTACGGTGAAGTACAACATGTGCTAACCTCGTTCACATAGCTGCTCTCAGCTCTGGGTGTGTTCACGCCTGCAGCTCAGAGAGAAGATCCAAAACACACAGGTTGTCTGGAAAAACTTGGCTGTCTGATGGATTTTTTTTTTGTTCTGTCATACGGTTTCACATCACATGAGCATCTGTTACACAACGGCACAACTTTATATTTACCCTCTCCTTTAAAAGAAGCTGTTTGTAAAGAGGGTTAGTTTTGTTAAACTCACTTTTTAGATAGTAGTAGTAGTAGTAATAGTATAGTAGTACAGTAGTAGTAATAGTAATAGTAATTTAGTAATAATTTGGTCTTTGGCTGCTGCGTGAATTTCTCTCATGGGATGAATAAAGTACTTTTTAGTCTATTGTGTTCTATTCTGTTCTATTCTATTCTGTTCTATTCGGTTCTATTCTGTTCTGTTCTATTCTATTCTGTTCTATTTTGTTTATTCTGTTCTATTCTGTTCTATTCTATTTTGTTTATTCTATTCGGTTCTATTCTATTTTGTTTATTCTGTTCTATTCTATTCTGTTCTATTCTATTTTGTCTATTCTGTTCTATTCTATTCTGTTCTATTCTATTTTGTTTATTCTGTTCTATTCTGTTCTGTTCTATTCTGTTCTATTCTGTTCTATTCTATTTTGTTTATTCTGTTCTATTCGGGTCTATTCTGTTCTATTCTATTTTGTTTATTCTGTTCTGTTCTATTCTATTCTATTCTGTTCTGTTCTATTTTATTTTGTTTATTCTGTTCTATTCTGTTCTATTCGGTTCTGTTCTATTCAGTTCTATTCTATTCGGTTCTATTCTATTCTGTTCTATTCTGTTCTATTCTGTTCTATTCTGTTCTGTTCTATTCTGTTCTATTCTATTCTGTTCTGTTCTATTCTGTTCTATTCTATTCTGTTCTATTCTATTCTATTCTATTCTATTCTATTCTGTTCTGTTCTGTTCTACATGCAGCCCACACTTTTTCAGCTGCTGAGTAGTGTCACTTTGGCCTGTCAATACACAAGGTCAAAGACTGTAGCATTTTAACAGAGAGTACTTTGAGTAAATCTTTACTCCTCATCACCCTGCCCATTGAACATTCAACTGACGACCGGGTGTTTCCTCAAAGCTGACAGTGTGTTGCTCTGCCGTTTAAATTAAATCTTTGTGCTTAAATTCTTTGCAGCCTTCAATGCCATATATGTGAACCCATGAATTAACGAGATGAATTTCACCCTCTAAAGTGTCTCAAAAATTGACGAGCGGAGCTGCTTCCTCTATGTCCACTACAACTCAGATGACTTCCAGCTCTGCTTCCCCTCTGAGCCTCACTGCAAAAGGTGAGTAACTAATGAGTCGGCACTGGTAGGACCTGCTCACCGACCAGTTTACAGATGGTTGAAGAGCCGTTTCGAAGTCATGTAGGTACATGAAATCGCCATATTGCGATGCAACCAGCAGTCGGTGAGGAGGAGGAGAAGGGTTCGATGTCTCACTCTGAATGTTGTGTGTCGTCACTGGTTTAGTGTTAAGACAAGCCGCTGAGAATGGTGCAAATACAGTTCCTTTATTGCCCCACACTGCTATATGAGGAGTCCTAGCTAAACTGCACAATCAAGAAAAGCTTCCAGCCTCTGCTGTTGCCAAACTTTTGACAGCAGAGACCTGCACTGAATGTTGGAGGTTACTTCAGAATGTCCTTATTTTTTTAAAAGAACCCAGTTTTTTGCTTGTTTTGTTCAACATTAGCATTAAATTATTCAGTCTAGACATTATTAATGACTGTTCTAACTGGAAACAGCTGATTCTTGATGTGATATCTACATACGCTCATGGTGTTCAAAGGCTAGCGGATGATTAGAAAACCCTTGTCCTATTATGTTAGCACTGCTGAAAACTTTTGATCAGAGAAGCTACAGAACAGAAATTGTCATGAAATTGTCGGGGTGAGCCCAAACCTTTGAACAGTACCAAACCTTTACCAAGTTCTACCAGAACTACAGTTAAAACGTTGTGCAGAGCACCAGGAATGAGCTGGGTGATGTTTTTGGCCCTCTGATCTCCATCTCCCAATGTACTATTGTAGGAATTTGCCTTTTATGGGTAAATCTTGTGTCTGCTGTGTTGTTTTTACTCTATCTGGCTTGAAGGCTTCACCTTTTTTTAACCGAATGCTCCCGGTGTTAGTTTTTCCATCTACATTAATTTCATTTCACCCTTGTTTCTCATCAGGTTCTGCGAAGTGGTGAACTCGCTGCTGAAGCAGGCTGAAGACCCTGCTCGGGACCTCAACCATCCAACTGCGGGAATATTAGAGGTCAGTTGCTCCTGTGACACAGTCCTTTACCACCACTGAATCCAGCTGATTCCATTCCATCTCTATCGAGTGTGTGCGCAGAATAATTCTGTATTCAGCAACATTCAGACTTTCTGAATAGAATATCTGTTCGCTGTCCGTTTAGGGCTGCATGTCAAATTCCTCAGCAATTCCGTCAGCCCCTCCTCACTCATACTTGTTGACTTCGTCTTATTCTGCAGTACATCTATGAGGCCAATGACAGTGGCGACAAGGTGATTCTAGGGAAAGGGACATACGGTGTTGTGTACGCTGGGAGGGACCTGAGTAACCAAGTACGCATCGCCATCAAGGAAATCCCTGAGAAGGACAGCACGTAAGAGAACACGTGGATGTTTCGTCCATGTTTTCAGTAATGGGCTAAAACTGTGTCCAAGGCTAAAGCGCAGTGCTTGTACAATAGTGCTGAACTTAATCGACAATACCAGGATAAAACATACTGATTGACACAATATTGGCTGCATGTATCACCAAAGGACCATTACAAGTGTGTGTGTGTGTGTGTGTGTTTCTGTATATGCAACCATTGATGAGTTTTGATGAGTCATCGATGCACCCTGCAGAGTGATACCATGTGTGAGGGATTATCTAAAACTCACACTGGTGCTGGGGGTCTCGTGTCTCCCAGGTATTCACAGCCCCTCCATGAGGAGATCGCTCTACACAAGCGGCTAAAGCACCGGAATATCGTCCAGTACCTGGGCTCTGTCAGTCAGGATGGTTTCATCAAGATCTTCATGGAAGAAGTACCAGGAGGTTTGAGTCCCAAGATCTGAACCTTACTGGACCCCCGCATTCAAACATATAGAGCTCATGGCATAGTTCAGCTTTTTTTTTGGAAAATCACAGACATTCAGTATTTGTATCAGCCCTCTCATGCCGTTTCCCGGCAACAGCTATTCGTTTGAATTATTTGATGAGGTGGAGCAGGATGTCTTTGAAACCACCTACTTCCTTTTAAAGTGCTTTCCAGTAGATGTCACTCGATCAAACATGCACACACAAATCTAAACACACACTTCCTTGCTAATCTAATAAAGGCATGGCCTGTCCCCAACCTGAGTTGAGTAAAATCGAGTTTTTTCAGAGCTGAACTCAGCGGTAGGCTCATCCTGTTGTCCACCCCTGCCGACAGGAAGTCTGTCCTCTCTCCTCCGCTCCAAATGGGGTCCTTTGAAAGACAACGAAGCCACGATCATCTTCTACACCAAACAGATCCTCGAGGGGCTGAAATACCTTCATGACAATCAGATAGTTCACAGAGACATAAAGGTGAGCAGCCTTGAACTGTGGGAAACGTTCCTGTAGAGTATTTGGATATGAGTATAGGGTGTCATTAAGCGTATGTGTGTCTCTTTGCTGCAGGGTGACAATGTGCTGATTAACACTTACAGCGGCGTGCTGAAGATCTCTGACTTTGGAACCTCCAAACGGTTGGCCGGGATCAACCCTTGTACTGAGACCTTCGCCGGTATGATTTGATGTTCAGATTGGACATTTTTCTCATTACATTTGCTCTATTTTAATGTCTTTGGTGGGTTTTTTCTCTGTAGGAACTCTGCAGTATATGGCCCCAGAGATTATAGACCAGGGCCCTCGGGGTTATGGGAAGCCGGCTGACATATGGTCCCTCGGGTGCACGGTGATAGAAATGGCAACAGGGAAAACACCCTTTCATGAGCTGGGAAGTCCCCAGGCAGCCATGTTCAAGGTAACGGGATGACAAACTGCTGGTTGACGTACTCGTGCTCTGAAATTAAATAAACAGGACTAGTCATACTAGTTAGACTGGGTATAACTTAGAACGATCACTAACCTCTGGTTCTTTGGGGTCAGCATTAGAATGTTCTCGAATAAAATACACAATCACCTGCATTGAACTCCCTCACGCAATTCTTCAAAGGTCGGCATGTTCAAGATCCATCCCAAGGTTCCAGAGTGCATGTCGGACGAGGCGAAGGGTTTCCTCATGCGCTGCTTTGAGCCGAACCCCGACAACAGAGCCACAGCCTCCGAGCTGCTGACGGACACCTTCCTCAGTTCGTCCCCCAGAAAGAAGGCAAAGGCTCTACAGGAATCGGAACCGAAAGACGTCCTGTCGACAAGTGAGGCTCCTTAAATCTGTTCTAATTTGACTTTTATTCAAGATGGATTTCGCTTTCAGGTCTTTCACGTTCATTTCAAATGTTTTTGTTTAAAATGTACGCACTGCTGTATACAATAACATACTGTACAGTAACTAACCACACTATGAATGGATTCAACAGTCGACTATCAACGCAGCTTGTCTGTCCCGGTCTCCATCCTCGTGGAGGACACGGATTCATATTCGGATTCGGTGGACCTGTCCTGTTCTCTGGACTTCAGGAGGCACCAGTCCCCCCTCAGAATAGATGAAATCGCAGAGAGCCCACCTGGAACTGGCAGCTTCCTGTCGTGAGTTGATCTCGTTGTGCTTCTAATCTCTGCAATCAGCCACTGTTGTGCAGAATCTCTTCTGAGCATTGCTGGTGCATTACTGCAAAAGGTAAATGGATGCATTTTTATTGCACTTTTCTACCGTAATGGCAGTCAAAGTGCTTTACAATGTTGCCTTCTTCACCCCATGGTGGCAGAAGCTGCTATAAGTGTTAACACGCATCCATGGAATAATCTTCACAAAGATCTTAAACAGAAAACATGAATAATTGGTGTGAGGGTCTGAGAGTTTAGATGTTCTCTCCATGTCTGCATGGGTTCTCTCTGGGTACTCTGGCTTTGTCCCATCTTCACTGCTCCATCATTTTAATCTCCCCAGACAACAAGTATCATCTTCTTTTATTCACTTCATCTGATGTGATTGACCCCTGCATTGCCCCCTGTGGTCCAGAATACCAGAGGACTCTACACCAGACATGAGTAGTCCAGCGTCAACGGAGGAGAGTGTCGGCCTCTTTATGTTGAGAAAGGACAGCGAGAGAAGGGCGACCCTGCACCGAGTGCTCACCGACTATATCAATCACGTTGTCTTGAATATACAGGAATCTGTGCCTCAGGTGAGCAGAAAATCACAGCAGTGGCAAATAGTCATGATGATACGGTCGACTTAAAAACATGTCCGCCATATTTGTTTGTTCACCGGCCTTTATTTTTTCTCTTAAAAGCATGAAGAGGGATCATCGCTCACCGCAGACCACATCACTAAGCTCGTATGCTGCTTGCGAGACAACATCCGTTCCCCAGACAGGAAGCAGCTAACCAGCAGCCTCCTGGAACTGCGAGCTACACTGCTTCGTACTGCAGTACCACTAAACAGTCTGCAGGCTGTGCTGTTCAGCTTCCAAGATGCGGTAAGCTTATGTCGACTCAGGTTTTCGATGGGATTTGTCATTTGAAAAAGGGCCCTGGAAGATCTCTTGCATCTGTTTTATTTTAATTGCAGGTGAAGAAGGTGCTGAGACAACAGAAGGTGAAACCTCACTGGATGTTTGCACTGGACAACCTGCTGAGACAGGCAGTGCAGGACGCCATCACTGTTCTTCTTCCAGGTGGAGTCAGCATATAGGTCAAATTGCAAAATAATTGTTGGGCTCAAATCTTTGGAGACGTTAAACAGAGTATGAGTCAGTCTTTGTGCGTGTGGTTGTTCCATTGTGTATATGTTAGCTATTCATGTGGACTTCTGCCTTTTTTTATCAGTTTCTCATGTCTTTTTTCCAATCCTCGTCTCGGTCTCTTAGAACTGAAACTCCAGCTACAGTCTTCGTTTGAGATTGAGGACGGCACCCCCGAGGAACAGTCCCCTGTCGACCTAGACACCCCTGTGAATCTGGTCCTTGATCAGGAAGCAGAGCAAGCAGACACACAACTGACTCAGAAGAGAGTAGAAGAGTCTGTAGAAGAGAGTCTGGCTGCAGCTAGCCTGGACCAGCCTGCAGACCAGATCCTGAACTCCAACTGTCCACTAAGTGAGAAGCTGAGAGACCTACGACTAGAGACCAGAAGGTAGGATTCAACAAACGCAGTCTCTTTCCTTTGTTTGAAATGTGATGTACTATGTTGTGATAGAATATATAAACGTCTATAAACAGTCTACTTGGCCGCATGAGGTGCTTGATGGTCGTTCAAGAATGTCACACTGTCTACTGGCTGTGTGCTGATGGCTGTTCTTGTTCCAGGCTGCTGACTGAGTTGAATGCAAAGGAGAGCGAGTACCAGGAGCTACTGAGAACCTCAGTGCTAAAGAAACAGGAACAGATTGATGCTATTAGGAAATATTCGGCAGGTAAAATCCCCAAGCACTAGTCGCACACAGTGATTTGGACTTTGCAATAGATGTGTTTTATTCCACTGGGACGACTGATGCTGAATTAATCTGGAGCAGACATCAAATATAAGACAATCCTTGATCAGGATCATGAAGCCTCTAAATGCAGGTCAAAGGTTATGTTGCTTTCTTGTCTCGCAAAGCAAAATGCCTCATGGTATCAGTGAGACATAAAGTATTGTATAATGATAGTAGAACATCGGACATTTCGTGATATTCTCTGCCATTTATAACTTTTGTTCTTAACGAATCACACCGTTAATCGTGTTACTTACTTACATGAGATGGATGCAGGCAAGAAATGTTGACGTAGTTTGTGACGTAGTTCTTACCTGGAGCATGAACCCGTACCCCACAACTAACCACATGAAAGATTTGTGCAAATGATTGGTTTAGTGATAAAGGCGTTAAGTTGGCTACACGACTGCTTCAGTGTGAATTTCACTTTCAGTGAGTGATTCATTCCAGTTGGCTCATTTGCAGGGAACTAATCAACCAATCTGGTTCACTGCAGTTCACTGCCACACTTAGGTGAACTGTGAAATGAAGGAATCTTTTCAGGAAGTGATACAGTGGGTTCACACAAAAGAAAAGTATTTTTTTTTGGACGAATTGTTGGCAAATGGGACAGCACCAACCCAGACTGAAGCTGACACGTGTATTAAAGGCCAGAGCTTGATTACTGGTGCCGTTTCTTGGTGATTACATCCTCTTCTTGGTTTTGCCTTGTAATATCAGTGGATTAATAATGTTGTGGATGTATCTCACGTTGTTTTCTTGTCATTTTCCATGTGTACCCATACCATACTGCCTGTGTGCCTTTTGAATTATCTTACAAGCTACAGCATGATCAGTACTGCATGAAGTGACCAAGCCCTTTTTGATTCACTGGGTAATTGCCATTTCCGTTTTTTTTTTGTTCCAATGAATCCATTCCACACCTCAGCTTCAGGCCCTGGATTTATGCCTGACTGGTTCCTGTCAGAGGTCTAGGTCACGGGGTCATCAGCAAATTTAAAACGTGACTTGTCAGTTTGGATAATGATGTGTACAATCAACACTGTGAGATACTGTTACGTGTGTAACGTGCACCTTTTGGATGTCTGACCGTCAATGTCTGTACACTGCAGATGGTGCTTTGGTTTCACAGAAAAGCTCAAATCCAGACATGACGGCCATGGTGCGCTGGCTGGAAGCTGTTCCTGTAGATCAGAACACGATCGACAAAGTAAACCTATCCACTCCTCGACCAGCGTTGTAATCTGTGGTATTACTCACCTGCTCATTGTTGTACTAAACCTGTTTGATCCTGTTTTCCAGTTACTCTCTCATGAGTTCACCTTGGACTGTCTCCTCCACATGGCCTGCAGGGATGACTTGATGTACTGTGGAATAAAGTGAGCGCTACAATCCGTCCATGCAGACATGATGAGTTAACCTCAAAAAATATGAGTAGGGAAAAATGGACCCAAGTACTTTCAAGGGACAGTTTCTTGAGATTCAAGTTTAAAACCACTGTAGTATTTGTATATACAGCTCAATCCACGAGCCACTTAACTTGAACTAGAGCATCTTTGAAACCAGGAACAGCAGACCTCAACTCATTCCATAATGAGTTAAATCCACTTACTTGTATCTCTCTATTCCAAAATGAAATTGCAGCTTAAACTGTCCACCATTGCTGTTTCAGAGGTGGGATGCTGTGTCGAGTCTGGGCAGCGATCACAGCACACAGGAAGACTCTCAACGACACCCTCTGACGGCTGCTGATGTTGTACATCACGGGGAGGATTTGTTGACAGGCTGGTCCTGTATTATCTTCTGGATGAGAGGTAGCGGGAAACTGATTTTTAGACTGTGACATACTGACATTTTTTGAATTTTTTTAAAATGAAAATATAAAATGGTTTCACTCTGAGTTGGCTGGCATTTTTATTACACTACTCAGGGCTCAGCATCAGTGTTTATAGTTTTGCCCACATTGTAACATGTCATAGTAGAGTAATGATGTCATCTGCAAACAAGCAGGTTAGACTGACAGACTGTTGTTGATGCTTTCTGACTGTTTCTTACCAGATAAACTAGCAGAGCCTAAGTTATCCTGGGTCACTTGTATTTATAACTGTAAGTTGCTGTATTCTGGGGGAAATTAAGAACAATATGTCCTGTTCTCATTCACAAAAATAAACACTGAATCGCTCAGTATGGGTCTTAATCTAAAAGAAGAAGTGACGATTTGGTGAAGAGTATTAGCGTTCCTCCCTCTGTTTCTGTTTTCACAATGTTGACATCTCCTCAGAAACAGTAACATGGGAGTGTGCGTGTGTGTGTGTGGTTTGTCGTTTTACGTGGTGCTCACTGGGTTTGAGGTATTACCTTAAAGCCTCGGTTTCCTCAAACATCATGCAGCAGCTGCAGGCTCAGGAAACATTTGTCTCTCGTCAAGAGTTTTTCCCAGCATGTCATTGACCTTCAGTAATCCAGTGTAGGATCAGAGGATCTTCATTTTCATTGTGGTTGTTACACACTGTCATCTAAGTGAAATGAATAAACTAACGCTTGTGTAAAGACATAGCTGACCACTGTCTTTCCGTCCTTCATAGATTTTTATGACTGATTCATCACCACAGGGTCCAAAAAAAGCCTCAGTTCCCTTTGGCCAGTACTGATGAAGCACCTTGCTTAAAATGACTAAGCTTTCTTGACCCTTTTGTCACAGAGATGCATATTGTGGCACATCCTAATTTCATCTCAAAGTCTGCGGTGAATCAGATGTATATTTTTGACCTTTCAAATGATCAATATGTGCTTTTAAATGGAAATATACAGTATGTCCTGTTGTTCCCAGTCATATGTCCAAACGCAAATTTTCCACACAAACAGATGCCAAGTGCACACACCTCGCCACATCAACTGCAGGTAACCGCTGTCACCTCAAACTCCTTTCTTATTGCAGGTAATTGAAAGTAACATAAGTGCAGCTCCACGCGTCTCTTTTAAATAAGCTTTGTAACCCAATGGCATTAGGATAGTCTGGCTGATAGGATGCTAACTGTTAGCTTCGATCAGACATGATGGATCACATAGTGTTTACTTGTTTGTGCACACGAGAGCAGATTTATTTACAGTGTTTGAGTTCAAGGTCAATGTGCTTGTTGGGTGCTGACGCGCTTTGGCTTTTCCCTGCATTTCCCTTTTTATTTCACCGTGAGAGATTCTACATTGGATGCAGATTAGATCCTGAAGGACCATGAGACATTGTGTTTGTATTATCTTGTCTTTGTATGTCGTTTTATCCCCTTCTATCTTACCCACGATTACAATCCCTCCATCGCTCTGGATGGAGGTGGTGCTAAGCCACTGATGGGCAGATAATGAGGGCTGCTGTTAGGGGGATTTTGGCAGAGTCTTGGGGGGATTGAGGACACCACACTGGGAGGCCCCAGAACCTCTGGGATTACTGAGCTCACCCTCTTTCTTTCCTCCTCCTATTGGACTGTTGTGGATTGTGCCAGTATGGATAGAGAACAGCTTTCTACAGCTGCTGTGTCTCCGGTCTAATGTGCTCTGTGGTCGTTTGTTGTCATTTTTTTAAAAATTCATTCTGAATGCTCTACCACTCATCATTGCCTGACATCTGACTGAGATCACTCACAAGATGGCTCATGCCTCTGGGGAAAAACGACAACAACTGCATGGTGTCGTCTCATTGTTTACATCCCTGCAGATGCTCATACATGAACCAGGTCAGGGCTTTTCTCCTAATTATTCCCTTTCTGTCCACCATAGTCACATTCACAGTGTATGGAGATGAGCTTTGCAACATGATTACATGACTTCAGAATCCCAGTCTTTGCATCACTGCAGTGCCTGAAAAATAAAGCCTATCCATAGTTTTACTACTGCAATTTTGTGTTGTTAACTGGCATGAGACTTGTTTAAACGCCTTACACTGTGTCTGTATTTGAGACTAACTACCTCAAGAGTGATTCGAAGGAGGAGTTGTATCAGTGATCCATTTTGTTGTGTCATTTGAACGTTTATTTTTGAACTGGCCAGTACAGCTTAAACAGAACCAAATGCTATGATTGTTACCATTATCATCACCAGTTCAGAGATAGATAGAATTAATCCTGGTCGTAAACCAGAGAGTTCAATTAAAGCATCTAATCTGTGTGTGTGTGAGTGTGTGTGTGTGTGTGTGTGTGTGTGTGTGTGTGTGTGTGTGTGTGTGTGTGTGTGTGTGTGTGTGTGTGTGTGTGTGTGTGACAAAATCTCACTGGAGCATGACCTCAAGACCTTTCACCTTTTGCTTATCTGTTTTATGTTTTTGTCTTTTTTATGTGTCTTTTTAACCCTATATTTCTTATGCCTCCAGTTTATTGATCCCCCCCCCTTCTTGCTGTAATGCTGTAGGTTTTGTGTCTTATGTCACTTTTTACACCTGTTAATTTGATATCAAATCATTTTGCATCACTGAAGGCATACTTTATGACACATTTTGGAGAGTGAGATTAATAATAATAAGACAAAGGCCTTGTAAATTTCACACTGGCTGTGATCCATGAATGGCGTTATGGAATTCTTGCTAGTTTTTGTCATTGCACTCACTTATTCCTTATACTTAGTGCTTCATTTAAAAAGCACTACTGAAGGGCTTTCACTTATTTTGCTGGTTTAACCTCACTGAAACATCCGGAAAGTTTGCCCCCTAAATGCACCAGGAGGTCAAACAAAGACAATCTCACCCTCTCATTCACATTTCTTCTGCTTCTGCCATTTCCCCCTCTCGCTTTCCGTCTTCTTATTGTGGGTTGTCATGGAAATGAAAGCAAGTGACGTGGTGGTGGTGGTGTGTGTGTGTGTGTGTGTGTAGGGGGGGGGTGTTCTATTATTGTGGGGTTGGTAGTGAGTGGGCTGGAAGGTGGGTATAGCGAGCGATTCATGCACTCATAAACAGAGAGTGCGTTGGAGCAGAAGGGAGGTGGAGGAGAGCAGGAGAACAGAGAGGGGCCCCTGGGGCAAACAGAGGGAAGCTGACTCCACGTGTTTTGGCCCTGCTTCTAACTGATAGCACGTTTCAGACCATTACATCATCGTCCGACAGGCTCACTGCTGTTTGAGACGCATATGTGGAATCACAGTCCTCTTGGAAGACGACAAAATGAGCCCGTGGTAAAACCACCTGTTGTTGGAGAGGCCAGGACAATAACAAGGAAGAGGAAGCTTCCACGAACAGACTGCATTTACTGCCACCTGTACCAGTCTGCCATATGGAGAACATTATAGAGACTGGACGCATTATTTTGACAAAATCGGACCTTGAGCACAGCAGATGCTTGGTGTTTTCACACCAAAATATGGACATAGCTAATGTTGGAATTCATCCGTTAATATAGATCCTGTGTAAATGTCATTCACACCTGCCTTGTGTAGTCTGAATTTCAAACATGGACATTTTAAAAAAGTGTATTATTATTATTATAACCACAAAATTGGATGAAATCTTGGCCCACTATGAGAGGCAGACTGTATCAGATTGTAGCAGATGAGTCAAACAAAGGTTATCCAGTTACCTCTGCTCACTACAAACCTCACTACAATGTGCAAAAGACAACACGGTCCAGAATCATCTGAATATACATTATCTCACTATGTTATCTCACTTCACGTGACAAAAATCACTGAACTCTGATGTTGTAAAACCTCACATGATTTAATGACTCAGCGACAATAGGTCATGCAAGGGCAAACAAACACATTTCACGAGTCAATCCACCCTTATGTTTCCCTGCCCATGGTGTTTGCAATGCTTCCAAAGCAGAGATAGTGTATTGAGTAGTATATAACATGTCGATGTTCTCTAGGGACATTCTAAACATTCCTGCTATTGTCATTTCATTACCAGACTGAGGGTGACTCCTTTCACTAGAGATGACCTCTGGGCTCACTGGCAGTGTGATGAAATTGGGGAGAATCTTAAGAAGAAAGGGGATGGGAGTCCCTACTTGTTCATGAAATACTTTGTAGTACATAAAATGAGTGGGTTTATGAAGCAGGGTGTAAAGTTTCTGTGTTAAAGAGACATTAAATGTTTACTAGAAATTAATTTGTCAAACAGACTGTTTTCAACTCCCTCTTCCTGTCTCCCAGAACTTAATCTGTGTTTGGAATTTTCCCTTTCGGCACCACATCGCTCCTATTGTGAATGACTGCAGGTATATTTCTCCATATCTCCATCTAGTCTGTTCTACTGTACATGACACAAGACATGCAACATTTCAACACCTTTAAAATGCTGCTAATGGAAACAACCGCACGATTTCCCACCATTTGCATCTTTAAACAGATCATTAGCGCTTTGAGTTCTGCTTTCATCACAAGTCCCTTAAGTTGTCGATCACGCTGATGTCTCAGGCACAGTGCTGGGAAATTTACTTTGCAAATGTAATTTTATACAACGACAAGTTACAGTGTTACAAATTTAACAGTAGTGTAACTGATTTCATTACTTCACCAAAGCAATGCCACAAATTGTGTATTTTTAATTTATTATTTTAGCAATAATTTGATTACTTTTCTATATGTTTCAAATGTTGACATGTTTCAGTGTTTGCAGCACTCAACACAGACGATCATCAAACTAATTAAACACACAAATATCATACAAAATGATTCATTCATTCATCTTCTCCTCCTTGCTCCGGTTACGGGTCGCAGTTGTATTGGAGCACGGCAGGGTCACGAAGGACAGACAACATTCACACTCACATTCACAGCTACGGACAATTTATTGTGACCAATTAAACCTCAGAATGCTTTTGGAGGTGGGGGGAAGCCGGAGTACCTGGAGTGAACACACACACACATGGGAAGAGCATCAGGACAAAGAAAATGACCCCAAAAAGATCTTGCATAACAAAGTCTGGATTTTTGCACAAATAGTTCAACTAAAATTGTAATCCTGAATATATTCACTAGTAACTGTAATTCAATTACATATTTGTCTGCTGTAATGTGATCACAGTTATGCTTATTTTGTAATTAAATGTAACTAGTTAGTCCCAAACATTGCTCAGGCACTTAGTACTTAGTGCAGCACAGCTGAATGTGAATAGACTCTCTCACACACACACACACACACACACACACACACACACACTTCGACATCCCCCTTCCAGTTGCAGTGACAGGTGGCTCTTGGGGGCTTGGATGAACACAACTCAACAGCTGCACAAAAGAGCCCCACTGGAGACCTTTTCAGAGGATGTCTGCACTCAAGCATAACGTTCACTGCCTTGCACCCCCCCCCCACCTATGCTCCCAGAGATCCACAGGTGATAAATGAGAGGACACTATAAGATCCTTCAAACGGTAATGTCAAAAAGATCTATTTGTATTTCAATTGCGTATCAACTCAGATGGCTGACGTGAGCCCTGGGGGTTCAGAAAACTGTTGACAAAAATTCTTCTCAAATTGATGGCAGTTCACTTCAGAGGTTCCAGATTTTACACACACAAAAAAATTAAATTAAATTTCCAAATGACTGGACAAACCAACTGAATTTCAGAAAGAATAACCTGTAACTGAACATCATTCTAATTATCCACTCGATTAATATGTAAGTGTATTAGAATTTGTTAGTTTTAGAATTTTGAAACGCATGCACAGGTACATATCACATCATCAACATCGGCATCACCGTCTTCTCTTCCTACAGGACTCACCTTGGAAACTGATTGTAAAGTTTTACTCAAGATTTGAACACGCACTTGACACGAAACTTGTAGTACGAACGGCCCGTCTCAAAAACCAAAAGCACATTTCGTGTTGTGTGCGTTGCAGTTTGTGATTGGAGGAACCAAGAGAAGAGACGAGGGGGGGTTGTTTCCTCATAAAAATAAACACTCCTTCTTTAATTGGAAATTTTTCCCTTTTAAACCCAAACTAATTGAATTATAATTATTTTATTATTATATTAATTGTCTGTGTTTCATACAAGTAGATATATGTCGTAATTTTGAGGAGAAATATTTCAAATATTATCTGCGCCACCCCCCGTGTGATAATGGTACAGTCCCACATGAGCCCAGTGCCGGAGCATCAGCTCTAGAAGCATCAGCTGTAGTGTGTCGGAGAGTCAGAACACTGTTTCCCTGGAACTCTCCTGGTTTTCCTCAAGTTCCATTTTATACCTTTTACGTTCACTTCACGGCCAATCTATCCGCCCAGCCAAGTTTTGTTTTAATCTATTTACTTTCCTGGTCTATCGGGGATAACTGGACTTTCTTTCCAAGGGTTCCCACCCGGCGTCACTTCGGGTGCAACTTTCCCCCCCGTCGGCCAGGAATGAGCGGAGAGCTGCGGAGGAAGTGCCGAAGCTCCCATGTTTGAATTAACAAAAGAATAGAAAACGAGGCTCTTGCCGCCCGAATGGAGGAGAACTCTCGACCCGCAGCGACATGTAAGTCTCGACACGACCGTTTGGTCATTTGTTGTCGTCGTTTATCAACACGAGTCTCACGGCTGTGAACTTAAGAAACCATTGAAGATCAGAAAGACATGTGTGATGAACGAGGGACAACCCCTGACGAGTTGTGGAATGCTAACGTCCAAGAACACATAGAGTTAATGTCGTCCACCCTGAAATTAGAATCTGACGGATTTTAATCTGTTTCAACGTCATAATGGAGGGAAAACGTGCCTTTCTCCGTCGATGGTCGGTGGGTTCTTTGAACCAGATACCGGTCTCTGGAGGGATAATAATACAATTTGTGCTTGATGAGGTAATCTGACTAGTCCCATCCCCCTTCCTCATGGGTGCGTTATCTGACTTATGATAGAATGCAGTCAGAGACATCACTTCACATACTCTCACACACACACACACACACATCCTGGGGCTGAGGCTCATTAAAATATTTTGGGAGTCTGCGGTGCATCTCTGCACCAGTTGAAAATGAAGACTGCACCTGTACAGAAAACTGGCATGTTAACATCTTCACGAATATTAATATGGTGTGTGTGGTAAGAGGAAACTCTGACCCTGACTAGTTATCTTTAAACGATCCCTGACAAACGAGGCCATCTCCAGAAACAGGTCTGGTCTTTGAGTATGCATGTCAGAGCGTTGTGTGTTCATGTTGTCTGCTTCTGGAAGGAGGACAGGGACTTACAATGTGACCTCCCTCTTGACAACAACAAACTTCCTTCCTGCTGACAGGGGGCCGTCATGGAGGGAGGTCAGCTTGTTTTGGCTCTGCTACAAGCAGGACGAGAGCAGACCCACCCTATGCAATGGGATTTGAGAAAGTCTTTTAAGCATCCTTTCTCTGAAAGACACGGTGGATGTATATCGTAACTGCAGGGCCACAGTGTCGTCTTGCGCCTGCTTATCAGTAGAGCTCGTGTGATGTTTGTAGGAAAACATCAGCGTGGCGTCTGGTTTCCACGCATCTGGTCGGATCGAATTTTGAATCTAATGTGAACACTTGGTGTTACTGCCACTTCATGTGGATATGACACCCTGAAAGAGAGTGTGTCACTTAAATCTGTGATCCAAGCCACAATCTCTTTCCTCATCATCATCATTTACCAACACACGTCCACAAGCTGCAAGCAGTAAGACAATTGGATGTATCCCTTTGCTGGACACAAGCAATAAATAACTCATTTGATCGGTTCTGAACAGGAAGTCCTTGGACTGAAGGTGGTGAGTCCAAGCATTGTGAAATGTGCTGTCAGGACCTTCTTATAACATCTTCTAATCCGTCTTTTCTTCGTGCAGCCTTCCTTCTCTCTGAGCTCTCTGTCCTGACACTCTTTGTCAGCTGGCTCAGTGCTTAAATCTCCACCTACAGCAAAGCTTAGATGCTTAGACCCTTCAGTTTTTCTGACATTCACTATTTACTGAAAGCATCCAATAGGAATTTACATTGGTAAGAAGCCAAACGTGGCTCTGAAAAGGCAAAATGCTTCATCATCATACAGAGAATGAAAGAAAGAGCCTCAGCAGGCTGACAGGTGCTGAACAGATTCAGTCAGCTACACATCCTCAGCTGCAGGAGTTGCTGAGTAATCCGAGGGATAAAAAATGTACAAACACATCTCCCTTTTGCAGAGAACACTTCCTTAGTGTCTAGAGGAGGCGTGGGCTCTCACATATTTACTGCATCTATGTTTCTACCTTTGAAAAAATGCCAATACTCTCATGTATTATCCTTTTTTTTTAATCTTACTGTTGGGCTAAGTAATAGCTATTGGCTACATTCAAACCATTCACTCAGGTGAGATTAAAGGGATGTTTTGGGCAGCAGTGAATAATGAAATAAGATTGCATTTATCCTGCTGCTCAATGTGTGGGACCACATAATCCACTTAATTCATCATATGTGGCGGTAATCACAGATTACCTTGTCAAAAGGCAGTTCATTCCTTTTTACCTGTTTGAAGAAATGTCAGATTGCATAAGTGGGTAAAAGGATTATTCAGACACATCTTAAAGGCGCAATCAGGCCACTCTTCTCCAAAAGAAGTGGTGACTGATTAATGATTCTTCAGTCAGGATTGCTGGTGGTATACTCTGTTACTGGGGGATTCCCAGTTCTGGTGTGTTCAGATTTCTCAAACGCCCACATTTGGTGCATTTCATGGAGGTACTCAGACCTCAGAAGTTTAGATGGGAAGAGAACCGAACCATCTGAGTCAAGAAAGAACCAACTGAAGTCATGCCAACAATGTGGCAATGAGGTCTGCTTTTGAAACTAATACTAACTACTACTACACTGCCTGGAGAGACATTTTCCACTGTCATCCAGAACATAAACGTTAAAAATGAGACACTGACCGAAGTTCAAGGTTTTGAGAGTGTTTGAGGGCGGTTGAAGAGAGTTTATACTGTTCAGTTTCCATAGAAAAGTAGATGCAGCTGACATTCTAAGTGCTCAGCCAATGTAAATAGCCCCCAAATCATGCTAATATTCACACCACCAGCGTTTTTTCGTTTTTTTTTACATGCATTTTGTTTTTTATGTGTTTGCAGCTTTTGTATGAAGATGAAGAATGCTTTGCCACGTAGAGATGGCTTAAGCAACAAGCCAGGACAGAGTGTGAGGGAGGTGAGGCATGTAAATTGGGCAGAAAGAAGACTGAAACACTTCATAGTGTAAACCCCCTACACGTATACATGTTAGGTTGGGCCAGAATAGGCAGGTCCATAACCCAGCCCTCTGGAGGGCAAATAATGGAGGAAGTCTTCCCATCAACCAACACTCAGACTGAACAAAGTCTGTCTGCAGTCTGCTGCCAGTAAATGGAGACTGAGAGCATCGATCAATTCCTGTGCAGTTCATGTTTGTTTTTTGTGAAACATTTTGTCCTTCATGACAGACACCACTCAAACCATGGAGCACTGGTTATTCTGGACATCCCACAAAATGGATCAAGGTTGAAAATGCCCACCCTTGAGATACCAAAGAGGTTATCATGTGTATTAATTTGTGCAATGCCCATTCATTCTGACACATTTGGTCAGAGAAAAGGATAATTACCAACTCTCGCTTTCCACCCTAACGTAATGAAGGCTACGTTATGTGTTTGTCACAGTTTCATTTAACACATTATTAGTCACACTGATAAATTGTCTGGGAGCTGCGGTTTGGGTATCCACAAAAATAGGCCATGGGAATGTGTGATGCTTTTTGGGAATGGCTTTATTAGACACCGTGGATGACATCATCATCGGGTCTTTTTCATAATGAAATTACTGTACTATGAAACTACTGTAACCTGAGGTCAAGGGTCAAAATCTGTGGTACCTTGCTCTGAGAGAAATGTGTGTGAATGCATTGTGTGCATTGTAGATGTTGCCCAGCTGCAGCAGCTGGTCCCACATGATCCTACTGCAACCCCCCACACACACACACACCACACTGAAAAAGCATGTATTATTTGGAAGGCATCTGCTTCCCATCTTCCTTGTGTCTTTCTGTCTCTTCTGTGACATACATTAAGCAGGCTGATGCAGCAGGAGTCTAAATTTATCATCAGTCAGCTGCACTGTCTCCTCTCTCTGGGACAGTAGAGGAAGGACACAGGGAGGGAAGTCTTGATTTGGACTGTTTAGCTGGTTCCTTCCACCTCCACCGAGTCTGAAAATACCACGGGTGCCGTGTGCTCTCTTACTGTCCCAGCCACCAGACCTACCAGCTAATATTAGACCAAACCCCATTCATCTAAATGGCATATATCTTACAAACACATCTGCTGACGCATCCTTTGGAAAACGTGCCACTTCCTCAGTGGTGATCAGTCTTTGTACAACTTAATTACATTTACTGAAAACCTGTGATCAGTCAGTTTCTTATATTTGTTGATTGACGTGTTTGGGACGATTGTTGAGTTTCAGTTGTAAGTTGAATGGTATCTAACTGAACCAAAGTTTTATTTGGAAGATTAAACATTTGTTTATTTTGATATACCCGCTTACTGGTGTGCTACCTCAGATTAATTTCCTGTTCCCACACCTACACACGCTCTAAATCTGGATCACGTCCCCATCACAACTCTGTGAACAACTGGTCAATGTTTGCTGATTTAAAGGGGCTTCTCAATAAACACAATTACCATTCTCTTCTTAGTCTGGCCACTGAGTCCTGGATTGAGATGGGAAACGAGAATCCTTCACAATCGAGGATTACATCCTAATGTCACTGTCACGCCCCTTGAACAGGATTTGAGGCAGGTTACCAGGGGCAACTTGATGGTATGCCGATATACAGCAGAAACCTTTCCCCCTCTTATGTCATCCTCTCGACCTCACCACTGGTCAGGCGGTGTGGTGGAGGTGGTGGCAGCAGCACATACAGGGTCCTCAGGGAGCTGCTACTACTTCATACCAGCAGGGCCTTTCATCACTAAGGCGGCTTCGGCGCATTTATTGCTTCAGCAGAGAGCAGCAGCGAAATGTCAGACATCGTCCTCAGACCAGGTGAAGGGATAAAAGCTGCTGCTGATGGAAACATCCGTGTTCCCCAGCAGATTGACAGGCCAGGGGCGGAGGCTGTCTTTAGAAGTGTCTCTGTCCCTGTGGGAAAGCACCTTTGTTGAGGTATTTTAGAATATAACTGTGGTGAAACACCAGGACCTTTGAACCAACACGTACAGGCACGATCTGGTGTGGAATCAGTGCTTGTTTACTCTGTGCTTCCTGTGTGTCTGGGCCCCCTTGAACTCTTACATCACCCTATTCCGTGCATGAGGAACACATTGGGTGAAGGGTAAATGGTTTTGTGGGGGTGGGTAAGGATGAGGTCATTCATTAGTCCCTTGGCTTGCTGTCCCAAATGAGAATCCAAGTTCCTCTTTTCTGTTTGAGTTGCTGCCCTCCCTCCTCTGGTTCTCTGACACTCTACAGTCCTATTTGGACGGGGTTAGTTTTACCTAGGTACATGGGGTAAAGTAATAATTTCCAGATATTTTAGTCCCATCCAATTGTACCATGTCTGTAATAATTACTGGACAATGTCGGCTCACCACGACGACTTTTACCTACAGTAAAAGGGTCCTGGAAAATGACCTCAGGTAATACGCATCCCATGTGACTGGACCTGTAGTAAATAAGTGTGGAGATATTTCAACAAATCCTGGTTAAAAGTGTTTTTTTCATGTATTTTCAAGCATGAAGCACTCCATTCTGCATTATACAGTTGGACAAATCTCTGTGAAAGCTCCGGTAACGTTACTGTGGGTCTAGGACGAACACCACTCAAACCCAAAAGAAGGTCGCACGCGTTTCTGATCAGGGAAGTTAAGTACATCACTTCTAGACACCACAGTTAGTGTACATCATCACTTTGCGTGTTTTGCCTGGATGGAGACAGGAACCAACGTCATACGCACATGACAGGAGGGGCCGGCATTGCGTGAATGGGTTGACCTCCATTTCTTATCCCATGTGACTTGACCAATTATGATACCGACATCCTGTAGTCAAGTGACACGACCCCACATACGTAGGTAAAACTAGAGCCCAGTGCTCTTCCCTCCTCGTTTGCCACATGAATAGAGAACAGAGAATATGCACAAAAAATGGAGACAGAGTACTTCCACACTGTTAAATTTTTTTTGTCTTGGAAGTGAAGCTCTGGACGTCATACATATTGCATGTTCTTGCACTACATTTTTCATCTACCCTACTCTGTTTTTTAAACTACACCAGCAGTTCTCTGCATGTTCATTACATTGGAATTGGAACTATGTATCATCAAAATTCTTCTTCTTCTTTAAGACCCTTCCCCCCCAAAAAACGTGTGGAAGCCTGCTGAGGGGCAGCATCCCTAACATAAACATCACCATTTGTATGACAGACAAGTGCACTGTCCTTTCCTGCTTCAGTTTCTATTTTTACTGTCAGTTTCATCATAAATATGCATATCCAGTCACATAAATAATTAACCTGGGAGCACTCTTGTGCCCTGCAGCCTTTGAGGTATTAGTCAGTGTTACTGGGGCAGCACTGCATACATCGGCAGGCTTTGCAGTGTGGGTATTTATAAACCTGCTCTAACAATATAATGTGCTGTAAAATTGGATTTCTGCTCATCACATTTTCTGTGTCAGTATTACCAGTTGTCCTAATTTTAACTTTTCCCACAATGTCACCCCCAATCTGTAAATTCACAGGGAAACTGGTGTCAAATAACCTTGCTAAAATTGTGGCTTCATTTTCCTCATACATTTCTCCAACCTGACATACTTTGAACTGGGAATGAGCACAGAGTGTATGGTGATAACCTGCTGCTTCCCAACCTGCCGATCTTCTCCCACACTGTGCTCATACATGCATGTATGCACCCACCTCTGCAGGGGTTCCTTTGCTGTCTCTGCTGACTTTTACAGATATATTATTCTCTTGTATCCTTTCTTCATGTAAATGGGTGCTGCTGAGAGCCTCTGGCACAATCTTTTGTGAACCTGTAGCTCAAGAGGCCCTAACAGTGACATGATGGAGCTTCAACTGTGTGATGTTCAAACAATGCTCATACGCATGCCACAGGTTCCTGAACCTCCTCTGACCCACAATCTTAAAAGCTGTCAAAGTAAATAAAAAATACTACACTGCAGGGACAGTTACATTTAGACACCATCGAATGAGAGGATTTTTTTGTGAAATATCCATGTAATAGCTGAATACTAATCACTAAACACTCAAACCACAATTAAACAGAGTGTCCTGGGTAAAGCTTAAACCTGTTTATTACACTTGGCTTGAGAGGAACAGTTACCGCATTTTGATTATATGCATGTGTGTGTATTGACTTCCATAACTCGGAAACAACGTGAAATTTTTACACAAATTTGTGTCAATTTGTGGGTTGTGGCTAGGGGTGTGTGAGAGAGAAGCATAAACAACAACACAAATACGGAGACAGGTGATATCAGCCTGTCTGAGATCGAGCTTGTGAAAAGCTGTCGGGATCATTTTCCAATAAAAAGATGCACCAAAGTGTTTTTCCGTGTGCCGACTTGCCGGTATCTCAGAGGAAGAACATGTGCATTGATCAGTATGCATTATATGTAAGTAACATCACGAGTGGGTCATCTAATGGCATTTGGCAGTGGTGGGAGCGTTTCCTGTCGACAGCTGCAGAGTACATGGGGAAGGATGGATGTGGTCGTGTGATAGGCTGATCCCTGTTTCAGAGGTTCTGTATGATGACCAGAACCTGAAGGCTGCATCAAATCGCATATAAATTACAAAATAGATTAGTTCACGTCCAACCAGTCACAAACTACCATTGGCGTTTGACTCGCTCTCACTAGCTTAACTTACTATGTAACTCTTCCTATTTACTCGTCACTCCCTTCCTCCGGCTGTCTGCTCACAGAGACAGAGCTCAGCATCAATCAGCCCTTGTTTCAGTCTCTTGCTACACAGCAGCAGTACTCACCCTCAGCTCCCGTTTTCCTCCAGAGAGACTCAGGTTTCATTGGTATGCGTTGTCAGTGCCACTCGCGTACCAGAGTACATCAGTAGACAGTATAGATCAGTCATTGTCCGACAAACAGGTCCCGTCAGCTTGCCAGTTATTTATCTGTCAGAGTTACACCTATCTGACAGTGACGGTTGAATGGTCCATAACTTGAGTATTCATAACGGTGTTACACGTGAGGTTTTGTGTTACAGAGCATCTTCTATCTCAGCTAAGGAGTTTATAGAACCAGTTTCATTTTTTTTCTCTTCTGGGCGTTGTTGAAGACTTAAAGACCAGGAGAATGTGATGACCCACTGATGTCACAAACTAGAATTTCAGTATGAACTCAGAATGAATGCCTTTTGCTGTCTTCATTCTGCATGTTGTACCTAGACTAGTTAGTATCTCTCAAGTGCTTGTAACATCCCCAGCTACTCAATGCTGCATTTGAGCCATGAACAAAAGTGGATAGGGTATTTCAGTGAATTTCATCCTGGTGTGTTAATGACAGTCCATTTGTTTTTATTTTTGCAGTCGGGGTCAAAATCATGCTGAAATGAAGCACCAAGAGTCGCTCTCAGTATTTACCTGCTGCTTTCATTTTATTTCACGACCATCCCACTGTGGTTTCCTCTCCCCTCCCACTGTCGCTGCAGTGTTTTGGCTGCTGTCCTGGTCTCCAGCAGAGACCAAAACAATAGCTGCTCTCTGCTCTGTCGGAGTACATTGCCGCCTAAGGAATGCTTATTTAATAGTGTCATGCTTTAACAGGGGAAACACAATGTGTCGTCTCCCGGCTGAACTCTTTCTTACTCTCACATTGCTACTTAATGCTCCGTGCCCACTGGGCCTCGTCCAACTCAAGGTCATCGGCAGCTGCCTCCTCCTCCCAGTGATGACAAAGCTTTTCCATCTTATTTCAATCTCAGACTTTGTCTTAAAGCCTGAGATTCTCTTGCAGTAGTGAGAACTTGTTTAATTGTCCTACTTGCAGACCATTGTGCCTGCACAGCTTAAGTAATTACAGATCTTCTCATGAGGGAGTGCTTTATTTAGAAATAATGTATTGGCCTTTGTTCTTGAGATGTTTATGACTTATCAGCCTCATTTTACAGCTGTGTACTCAATACGAAACCATTGTCAATTGGAAGTTGCACACCATGGGCCACGTTCATCATTGGTTTTCTCTGAGCAAGCAACTGAATAGCTCAGCTTTTGTATAGTAAATCTTCAGCGCACGCACAGTATCTCTGACAGCCCCCTACTGTCTGTCTGTCTGTTTAGCCAAACTCTGAATTTACTACGTGTTGCCCCAGTGTTGTTTTGCTCTCAGAAGAAACTGCACTCCAACATGGTTTAATGGGACGCGTAGGGGTACAGTGTGTCCCTCCTATGAGGGTCTTTGTTTGGCTGTCAAAGGGCTGGGTAAACTAATGTTTGAGTGAGAGATTCAAGTTCAGCAGCCTGACAAATGTGAGTCATGGTTCTTTGAGAGAAGCTGCTGTCCCAACAAACCAGAGCAGTCATTCTTTTGATTAGAACATGTCTGGTCGTACATGTGACTGATGCACCAATGTTAGTGTGTGTGTGTTCTTCCTAAGAGAGTTTGACATATTCTTCAATGTGGTTGTTCAGGTTGTTCTGTTCTCATCTATACCAAAACGCAGTCACAGTTCTGTTAGGAACTTGGGCGTATGCTCTGGCCAGGCTGCAGTGGAGCTGCAGAAAATTAGGCGTAGGGGAAAGTGAGGGGCAGAACAGTTCTTTTAGGTACACTGAATCATCAGTACGGTCGTTCACCTAAAAGATGCGTTTGTGATCAGGACAACGCTAGTCGGGGAACAGAGCAGGCTTCATCTTGTAGTTGTTGAGTAAATTATGTAATATGCCGCAGGTAGTGTTGGTTGTACAGAACTGGGGGTACAAGAGATCCAAGTGAAACTCTTAGTGTTGATGTTAACAGACTTTAACATTTCTTTCTTATACGCCTACAATCCATGCTGATGTAGACATTTACGTCACCCATGCTGAAAGCTTCCTAGGCCCACACGTGAATGGAATGAAGACCTGCTGGTTGCATTCCATCTCTGGGACTGTTTTACCTTTTACCTTGTCATTACTCACCTGTTTTTATTCCGTGGCGTTTTGTTTCACCAGCTCCCCAGTCTCAACTGATCAGAAACGCTAGAAGACCTGATCCAGAAGGGGAGGTTAGCCCCCTGAAGACAAACAACACCCAAAGAATGGAGTCCGACCAGAGACCGTTTACCCCCACGAAAACTGATGTCATCCCAAGATCACCTCGGTCACCGGCATCACCTCTCCCAAGGTCGAAAAAAGGTAAACAGAAACGTTTCTGTTCAGTATACCTCTAATTGGATTTCTTCTGGATGTGGCCGGTCATAAAGCTCCAGTATGAGAGGATGTCTTTGACCGTTGGAACAAGTGGAACAGAGCATTGTAGCTTCGGGCTGGAACATGATAAAATGTTGACTAATGTTTATAAGTAGAAGGCCGACGTTTGTTCCTGCCTTGCACAAGGAGCTAATGACCAGTTGGCAGTGCCAAGAATGTATTTAGTTTGATCTTGCCATTGCAACACAGCCATTTAACAATCGTATTCCTTTACAGCTAAAGGCCGCTAGCACAAACTAGCTTACACCCTAGTGTTTTTGGAGTGTAAGCTTCTTTTCAACCCCACCCCCAATTCTTTATCCATTAATCCACTCACAGTGGTCGTAGTCGTTATTCCTTTAGTGTGAGGTGATGGGCCACATGAAATGATCTCTTAAGTCTTTTTAGTGTGATCCTCATCAAAGTACGGCCTGTGTATGAATGCTAAGTCTCTTGATTTAAAAAAAATCAAAAAGTTCTTTTCCAGGAGAATGAAGACATAAAAGCACTGTGTAGACCCTTAATCGGTCAAATTAAACAGAGATTTCATAGTTAATGCTGAAATCGCGTTTCTGATCATATTTGGCTCAACTGTATTTTCTTAATATCTTAATTAATCCTGTCATGGTACATGTTACTGGCGATGTACTGTACTGGACATGAGTTTAATCATGATGCCCGAATAAATGTTTTTGTCTTCTGCTGATAATGTGGCACCTGTTCCTATTAGACAGACAAAAACAAATCATGATAACTTAGGTTAAATTGGAGCCAACTGGAATGGCTGGTTTGATTCTCCGATAAGCTTCTTCACTTCCAGTGAGTTCTTTGGTTCACACAAAGCCGTTTCCCTCCATTGTTGTTGGTCAGATTCACCTGAGAGCCGTTGACCCCGGGGGTCAATGGGTCATTAGGGCCTGCATGCATTTGAATAGGTACTGCTATGCATTATAAGTGTTGAATAGATTGTGTTTTAAATCCCTTCCTCTGTTGAGATGAAGTTGAGCTTATTGTCTAAGTATGCTCTCATTTTCTCCTAAATATAAAATGCATTTTGGGACAGTATGATTTAGGATGCAGATTAAACTGCAACGCGAACATGCGGAGTGCATTTTCTTCAGAGTACTGAACAGTTTACTCACTAGTGTTTTCTCTTCAGCTCTGTTACTGGTAACGGTTTGATTAACATGCCAGTGAGATGCAAGAACGCAGCGCATCCCTCCGAATAAAATTGTGCATCATGGGCTTTCCACAGTCCTATAAATATCAAAGTGGGTCAGAGGTTGTTCTTCGGGGAGGCTGCATGGCAGATTGTTTTCATGTTTACGATTCCTGTCTCCCCCGATTAGACTGTTGAAGAATACGTTCCTTTTTGTTCGATGGTGAACATCTGGTCTTTGAGGATCGGAGGGGATGACACCAGCACTCAGTGATGTGTCAGGTGGCTGAAAATCAAATTAGCAATTGACTAATTTGCATGTGATCACATCATTTACTTCAAACTGCCATTGTCTACAGATAATTTCGTTGAATGACGTTTTGTTAACAGATCATCAAGGTTCACGCAGAACGTTCATTTGTAGGCCCAGGAATTAGCTCAGGCCATCATCAAGGATGCTGCTTGAAGAACGTTTGGTTTCAGTGTGTAGCGAATGTTATGTGTGAATGTTTAACATGTGACAGAGACTAAATATATTCAAATGAAAAGTAACAGTACGTATAAAAAAATACAGCATTAACCACAACCTGTAACCGGAGCGAGCAGGAGCTGAAAACGAATGAACCCACATCTAGATGGTGTATGTTTGTCTACTAGCTGCTGCTTTTGGTTTCCTAAAGAAACATTAGCTCTTTGCGTTTTTTCAGCAAAAAATGTTGTGCATCAGAGACGATAAGTGGATGTTGCCAGTTTATTGTACATTCTTTTCATGAATTTGCGTACTTTACTGTACTACTAGTATCATACAGCTGCTAAATGGACTGGAGATAATTTAAGCTCCATTTCTTTTTCTCCTCTTTGTTCCCGTCTTTCCTATCCCAGACATCATGAAGTCAGACGAGAGGCAGCAGCTTGCTAAAGAGCGGAGAGAGGAAAAAGCCAAATATTTGGGTAAGTGGAGGAGGGACGACGGGCTGTTTTTGCAGGATGAGCGCTCCCCCTAGTGCTGGGGTGTAAGAGGTTATTGTTTTGGGTTTGCAGATGGCGTGCACATGCGGCAGAGAAATGTGTTTGGGGCTTCTGCACATACTTGACTGAAATCAGCAAAAGCCAAAACACCAATTGACCAAATACATGCTAGCATTAAGTATCTGCATACGAACTGGAGTTCTCAGTTGCTGTGTTAAACACATGTGCTCACTGTATCAGCAATTTAAAATGCATGTTCACACAATGTGCTTGAAGGTGATTTCTCACACCAAAAATAAGTCAACTACTTATTTTATTTTCGTTAAACAACACTTTGTTCTGTGATAATGCCGCATACGACTTTCCTCTGCGGTTGAAATTGGTTAGTTCATCAGTTCATGCTCTTTGCAATAATTTGCGTGAGCTGCTATTGTTTCGCGTTGCCTGAGTGTTTTCCCTCTAACACACGGCTGTCATGTTGTCACCTGGCTACATGCTGGTTGTGCACTGCTTTGCATGAATGACAGTTGCATCTGCCTTCTCTCTCACTCCTTCCTCTGCAGAAGAGCTCAGCCAGCTACAGGGTAAGTTGCTCACCGATGTGCATGTGGTGGTGGTGGTCGCTATCCCTTTTCCCATCAGTCTGTGTGATTGATGTGACATTGATTCTGTTCAGTAGATGTCACAGGAGTTGGGCAATATACCAAAAATATTTCCACACTGAGGGCAATAAATCACACAGCTCTAATGGAAGCACTAAGAAACGACACATGTTCACAGGCTTTGCCTCCTCTGCTCTTCCATCTTCCATCCTTCACACAGACAGGGTAAAATAACTCGGTTTTGGTCATATTGCCCAGTTCAAGAGCTACTTCATCTTCGTTTTATTGTTGGTTGTATTGTTTTGTACCATATGTTTGTAACCTTTCCTCTTTCTCAACTTCATCATGATGTCTTCTTGACGGATCACGTAACCAATCATGTCAGTATGTGTAAACAAACGTTTATACCAGCCCTTAAAGATGTTCAGCTTGTAATCATGGGACTCTTTGAATTTTCTCAATGTACTCGAGCCTCAGACAATCCTGAATAAAATCATGTTTTTGATTTTTTTTTTTCTTCCTTCAACCTGGGCTGACTGAAATGACATATAAATATAGATTTAGATGGAAAAACAGTGATATATATGTATATGTCAGGAAGCCACAAGCAAGTAAAAGGTCTTTGATAAATATTTGCAGCCAGATTTGTTGACACTGACAATTCTTCAATAAAATCAATAAATCAGTGTTAAAAATGTCAAAGCTCATAGTGCAGTAACGGGTGGAACTATCTTCATGATGATCATTTCCTCACTGACATTTACTCTGTATTTTTCTTTCAACGATGTCAATTTGTGATTAGAATGCATTTCCCCGCTTGTACTTTCTTGAAGGCTTTGTTGTGGGATCCAGCTGCGTTCGACAGGACTAAGATGAGTCTGACACACTTCATAGCACGGATCCGTCTAATTGGGCGATCAGAAGGACACGCCAGATGGCACTGATCTAATACTCTCAGTCCGACTCGGATAGAAGATGAAATCCTTCTAAAGCTTCTGTTTACAATATCAGCTTGAAGGAAGATCTTGTCCAGAAATACTATCATTGGCAGTATCTCTTGTTAAGTAGCAGAAGAGTCCGTGAACGTACTTAGGCTGAGATCTTGCCCTCCTGCCATGTCTGCCTGTGTTGAGAGGATAAAAATACTTGTATAATGACAATTAGCACAGCCCCCCGTATATGATTATTGTCTTCAGCATAGCAGGTTCTAGTTTAACTTGTCAGCACTGATCACCGTCAGGGGAGACTTGAGAAATCTGAGCATTTTGAAGCAGTATCTGCCTGAAACGTTCAAGACTGGACATGTGTTTATTATTTGAAGCCCCAGAATAGCTTTCAAAATAATGATTGATAGCACAAATTGAAAATGATCACTGAAATCATTCATTCCAGTTCATTTTCCTTCCTTTCTTCCTGAGTTGAGCATCTGTTTTCTGGAAACACACTAACATCCATACTGAAAGAATTATTGTGCAGCTTAAATATCACTGACTTGATGTGAGAGAAACGTGTGTGTTGTTTTTTTCAGTAAGTGTGCCAGTAAGGTTTCCCTTGTGAGAAAAAAAGACATTTCTTGCTTTTCTTTATTTGCACAGTAGCGACAGCTGCTGCAGGCACAAGTGTTAATCAGAGGATGTTGGTGTGTTTCACCTACGCACCACTTATAAAATTAGATGATCAGAGATAATGATCTACTTGACCGGACCGAAGAGAAGCAGACAGTTGAGTTAACAAAAGACTTGTCTCTTGGTTGTAAGGATCTCACCTCTGCTGATACTATCTTTACTCCTCAGCCTCAGCCGTGACGATTGCGATCGCACTGCTAATTCAGGACAAGAATCTAAATCCTTATTCTGGATTTCCAAAGTTGATTTTCAAAGTTAGTGCAAGAACAGCTATTGTAGAGTCCATTGTTCCTCCATTGTAAGGCCAAGTAGTTACATTCTGTTCTTCTCACACAAGAGCGTTGTCTTATTTCTTTTTCATTTTACACATTTAGACAGCTCAGTTTCATGGGGTAACCGTGGGTCCCTGGTGTCTGGTACCGACATACAGTATAAATGCCAACACAGAGTAATTCACATAATTCTCACCAGCGTCTGTTCATATGATGCTATTTCAATCCCTTTTTTAAGTCTGGCGAAGACGTGGGACTTTTCCATAACCGGAGGATATTTCCGGCAGCTGTGACCATCCTGACCTTTATAACTGTAAAGTCATGTTTTGACCCTCCCATTATTTGTGCCTGGTCCCCCAAATTCTCACACAAAAGTTGAATAATGAAGCCGTTTCTACTGCACTTTCCCTCCATTACCATGGAGCTTCCTCTGACGGGCAGTGATGTACTGCAATGAGCTTTTTTGTTCCCTTCTCAAATCAAAGCTGCACTGTGGGTCTTCGAATAAATTTCTCCTCCAGCAACTCTGTAACGATCTGTCCGGCTAATCCAAAATCCACAAGCTCTTGCTATTGTTGCGCCCCCCCCTTTGCCTCTCCTTAGAGAGACTTTATTCCTTGTGGAAGTTTTGCTTTGTACTCCAAAGAAATACAGTGAGTTTAAACATAGTGAGGCAGCTGCAAAATGCTCTCCGACACCCTGTTTGAATAGCTCAGGGAGCGGGAGGCCATTTCCATATCAAAGTACGTGGTTTATTGAAGCTGACGTGGAAGCCTGATGCGATTAGCGTGCTATAAAAACTTCAGAAGCATTGTATCAAATGTCAGGTAATTGAATTTACTTTCCAAACACTAACACGGGAAGGATGAACATTTCTTCTTTGTTCAGTCAGCGTGTGACAAATTGTGGCTTTCAACAGATTTCACATGACTCTTTCAAGTCAAAACAAATGCAGAATGTTTCAAAGAGAAAATGTTTTGATAATATTTTACACATTTAGTATGGACAGGAGAAAAAGGAGGGCTCCTTTGTCCAGAAATCCTTTCATGGAATCGTTCTCCTGACCTCGTCTTCTCCCTCATCTTAGCTGCTAAAAAGACCCAGTGGCTGGAGAAGGAAGAGAAGGCCCGGCAGCTGAGGGATCAGCAGCTGGAGGAGCGCCGCAGGAGGCTAGAAGAACAGCGGATCAAGGCGGAAAAACGTCGAGCTGCCTTGGAGGAGAGGCAGAAGCAGAAGCTGGAGAAGAACAAGGCACGTGTAGACAATGATTCTATTTTAATGGCTGATCTGTCGTAGAAAATATCCGCCTTGGCAGGTACATCAGTGGAACAGGGTCATTTAAAGAAGGGGGATTTAGACACTTGAGTCTGACAGGTCTTTTCCACTAAAACTACAGTTTTTAATGCGCTGCGTACTGATGCCTTGGCTCGTTTGTTGTGCAGGAACGCTATGAGGCAGCCATCCACAGGTCAACCAAGAAGACGTGGGCTGAAATTCGGCAACAAAGATGGTCCTGGGCGGGTGGCCTCAGCCAGAACTCCAGCCAGAAAGAGAGTAAGTGTGTTAATCCGGCCTGGATACACATCCTCACTCATTCACCCCAACTAAAGGGTTGATTTCACATTTATTTCAGCAAATAGATAGTTGGCTGGAGGAGAATCTGTGCTATAAAGTCTTAATTTTTTTGTTTTATAGTGCTGTTTGTCAGCACCATCATTTTAACCCATCCGAGGTTTTGTTATTTTAACATTTGTCCGCAAACAGAATTTCACTGAAACTGGAGGTATGTTAGAGTGATTTATCGTTTAAAATCAACTGTACAAACGTACAGTAAAACGATGGAATGCCAAGGTGATGAAGACACCTTGCTTCACTTGCTTCTATTGTCTAAACATTGAAAATTGTTGGCTTTTGTGCATAACAGATGTGTCACTCCTACATTTGTAGGACTTGAGGCTTTACTCCAGTTGTTTTATATATACATATATATATATATATATATACACACACACATCTATATAGATCCGAGAGTGGAAATGCATACAGCTGTTTGGTATGTGAACTTTGACACTGTGAGAAAATGCAACGTCTTCACGTAACCCTGACAAATGTGTGTGTGAATCCTCGATGTCAGTTACCCGATTTGCCGCTCTGAATCTGATCCGAGTCCCCTCTCATGTCTTGTAATCGTCTCGGCCATATGTCAGGGGAATTACTGACACTCAAATCAATCACTCGCTTCCTTCCTTACTCACAAGCTTGCCGTCTGTCCAGAGATGACAGTAAACAAGCGTTAGCAGAAGCAGAGGAAAGGCTGAGAGTGTTATTTAGGAAATGTTGGCCACTTCTCATCTCAGCCGCTGTTGAAAGAAGCAAAGTGACATGTCTGTTTCAATGGTGAACATTGGGCTTTCCTGTACACTGAATGTTGGATATCATCTTTGGAGGGAGTGCAGTGACTGGAGTGTATTGAAGGGATCAAAAATTGGCAAAGACACAAGTATTATATTTAAAAAGGATTCAGGCTTTTGCTCTTTTCTGACGTGCCAGTTCACGCTGTCAACCCTTGAATGAGTAGTAAGTTTTTACTGCATCCAAGCCAGTGGCTTACTTCTGTTTGGATTATTTATTAATGGTGACACCATTTAGCTGATATAATATTTGAAAAATAAATGTTCAGTGCTGTGAGTATCTCAAAACAAAATAGGACAATTTACTTACAAATATATTTTATGTATCATGACATTCCCAATCTAATGTAACTTCTTCAATTATCATGCTGCAAGTGGCAAATTTACACTTTATATGCTTCATTTCTAGTTGCTTTTAATATTAATACAATGTAATATAATGTTGAAGTATCGTATTTGAGTTAGCATTTTGGTGGATTTATTGTTATTCCACTTTTTGGTCTTCTATATTCTTACTTGACAAAAGTACCCTGGAGTAATGTGATTTGGATTTGAACATGTGGACCCCTCGAATGGGAGTTATGTATGTTACGTATGTTTCCTACTGTGATGTCTCGAAGCTATTCAGAAGTAAACAGATGGTGTACTATGTTTGTACAATGAAGAGGTACATGTGATTGTATATCATGTAAACACAAGGGGAATCTCCTTCGCTTCCATCGCAAATGGGATTGTGTAGCTGCCCCTCCCGTGGGTGTGTGTGTGTGTATATCCTTGAAAGCCGCAGTAGCAGCATCTCGCCACAGATGCCCCCCCCCCCTTTCCTTTCAGCCATGTGACCCTTGTGAACATCTGTGTGGCGCTCTCTTGGCTTCTTAGGCAGATGCTCTGTGTCAACGGTCAACCTGCCCAAACACGTGGACTCTGTTATAAACAAGAGACTGTCCAAGTCCTCCGCCACGCTCTGGAACTCCCCTAGCAGAAGTAAGCCAACATCTGGAATGCCCCCTACCCGTGTCACTGTGTCCATCACTCTTCCACCGCCAACACCTCCGAACCCGTCCATCAGTGTCGTCTGTTTTTAATTCATGTTTTTTTTTCAGTTACTCCTCCCCTCTCTGGTTTCAGTTCTTTTGTGGGTGACGGATAACATTTTTGCTTTTCAAACATTTTTTTACTCTCCAGATTCAGGTTGGGGGTCTTGATTTACTTGATTTATCCTCTGCATGCTCATATTTCAGTATGAGTTATGTACAGTGCTCATTTTTTCTTGTTGTCTTGTTTGTGTCTTGTGGTTGGTTCATCTAAGTGGTGACGGTCATTTCATTCCTGATGTTTTCCTGCAGTCAGATGGGTTCTATGGATACAAATGTTTTTTTTATTGATTGATATGTTACTTTTCCCATCACTTCACATGTCTTCAGCTGAGTTCCTGCTATTTCTGTCTAAAGTTAACCAGGTCACAGTACTCCTGCAAAGAAGAAGAAACGTCCGAGCTTCAAAGGAAAAGTTAGTGAGCGAGTCAGCACTTTTTAGTTGAAAATGTATTCTGCAAACACCCTGGAGCTGGTACTCCTATAATTTACCCTGATACAAACGGTATCATTTTCTCATCACTACCTTGATGCCAACGGCTCCAGTCGCCGTGGTGACCCTTCAAATTCACTGTGTTTGCGTGTGCTCATAGTTGTGGTTATAAACATCTGACTGTAGACAATCCTTCTTGGGTGGCACGCCAACATCTCACCTCCTCCCCTCTTCTCATAAACTCTTTGGGTGGCATGACAGCGTTTATTATGTGGCTTTTGTGTGGTCGGATGGATTTTTTTTGGCTGGCAGACGTACTGCTACATTTGAGATCCGACCTCCGACACGGTTTCTTTACGTTCTTCTTCTCAGTCCTGCACTGAAAATCCTTACAGCACTGCTTTGGACATCTGAAAGAGACTCATTCTATTACTTGCTCTCTGTCTACCTGCAGCACGTACCCTTGCACTTAGTCCATGGGAGAGCAGCATCGTGGACAGACTGATGACACCGACCTTGTCTTTCCTTGCTCGGAGCCGAAGTGCTGCCAGTGTCCTCACCAACGGGAAAGACGGCCGTAAGTTGAAAAAAATATATGTTATGAATGTTTTAATAGTCTGGTAAATCTTTTAAGATGTTGTGTTTCCTCCTGCGCAGACTCTACTCTCTGTCCCCGTTCGACATCTGCCAGTCCCCTGACACTCTGCGCCCACCAGCCCCATCACCGCTGCTCCGACCGCTGGAGGGTGACGTCTAGCACTCCAGACATCACGCAGCGCCAACACAGACGGAGCTCTACCCCTGTAGGCCTTCCAAACTTTAACCCCTTTGCTAAATGCATCCAGCAACCTGCACTCACCGACAAGTATATCCCCAAAGTTTGGCGAGAAAGGGAACCTGAACTTCAGCCAACCGCTGGAAAGAGAGCGTCACTGAAAACCATGAAATTCAAAGCAGGCGATTCTTTTTGTAGAGAATGATCATTTTATTATTGATCCGACCTTGGCTGAAAATTGAAGGTTGAACATGTTGGGCTGAGGGAATGTCATCTTCATCATTTTCTGCTGTATTTCCAGATGGACAAAAATAAGAAAGAAAAGAAAGACAAGGAACGGGAGAATGAAAAAGAGAAGAGTGCCCTCACTAAAGAGAAGATCCTCAAGAAGAGACAGTCTCTCCCCAGTATGAGACACAGACCAGATCCAAGGTAAACCTAGTAATAAAGTATAAAGATTTAGTTTTAACTCAAGGCCCATGTAGACAAATACAAAGACGAAGAAGGACATAATAAAAAGACGTACACGTCTTCTAGGATTGAAAGTGCACAGAAAGAAAACAAGTGTCCTTGTACAATGATATATCTCACTTTCCTGCCCATGATGAATAGATGGATAGACAGATACTTTGATTTTATCTCCCGAGAGAAATTCTCACTGGAGAAATTCACAATGTGGGTACAATACCAGGTACAATAGAAAATAATAATAAGGACAATAATAATAATAATAGTAATAATAATAAATATAAAAAATACAAAATAGTACAAATAATAATTGCACAAATACTACACGGTAGTATAGTAAATAGAAAAATAGTACTGCAGTACGAGATAGCACTCCGTATACAATACTACTAATAATACAAAATACTACTGCAGTACGAGATCTACACTCTAAAAACAAAGAAATAAACTACAAATATAAACTACGCAGTGATATGACAGTTGTTTTGACAATGTACAACTGTATGCAAATATCCAACAGGATGAGCTAAGTGTGCAAAGTTTAAATTGAATGTTCAATTCTATTAACATTTGAAGTTAATATTAATCTATTAAAACATTAAGATAACGAAGTGAAAATAGTCGTTGTTGTACTAATGTTAGTAACCCAGCCGACCTCCTTCACATTTGTGTTGTGCTGGTGGCATAGTCCATGTGCCGTTTGAGCCAAGAGGGAACGATCCCAGTGGAGTGGTCATTTCCTCTCTTATCCTCAGGCCACGAAGTAAATGACATCCGTGACAGAGGGGATGTGATGAAATAGGAGGGAAAAAATCTGTTTCCTTTGACTCAATTAAAAGGCAACAAAGAGCTTGAGTGAGCTGCCAGTGCTCGAAGCCTGGAGGAAATAAACTCCCTCCTCAGCACAAGGATGTTACTCATCCTTGTGCTGACTGAGTATGGCTGCGCTGCAGAACAATGGTGTACTGAAAGAGATGACGCAATGTTTGAGTCTACAGTCTAGTAGTGTTTTTTCAGGACATACAGGTCTGAGGGAATAAAATCCAACTGCTTAAATCAGATGTATTTTTTCCCCTTCCAGTCCCAGTCCTTTATCAAGACGACCATCCTCTCCAGCCACACCAAAAGGCAGAACTGCCTCTCCCAGCCCCGCTGCCTCACCAAAGCCTCCATCCACACGTGGCAGCCCATCCACCCCCAAAGCCAGGCCCAAAAGGTCCAGGACCCCCGCCCGAATCGACCATCGCACCTCCTCCCCGGTTCCATTGGAGAGAGTGAAGGAGTCTCGCAGACCCAGCACCCCCGAGCGCAGGGGTGAGAAAAATGATGCAAAAAATTCTGCATGACTGGGTTGAAAGGTCACATATGAGTAAAGAGACTCTGAAATCATCCACATTTCAGCTGATCCATCTCACAAGCTTCACAAATAGAATTTGCTTCATCACTTTTAATTGTTTCCCCTTCAGAATTGCAGCTACATCTCCAAGGAATTTATAACATACGAATAATACAAATTCTTCAAGCTTGATTTAAACAGATTGGTGTAATCACATTCTTATAAACAAGACAAGACCGTATCTTTACTGCAGATAAAACAAGAAAACAGAAAACGAATGTACCGTCTGCTATGTTCAGTTCTTATTCATAACGAAGACAAAAGTGATTTTAGGGCCTGTTGTAACACAGATGCAGCACTTCAATACAGCATGTTAACAGTGAATGAATTGAATTAGATATATAAAATGTGTGTGTATTTGTGTCGACACACACCGTTGGGTGTTCAGTCATGTAGATGTGTGTGGTCTCCCTCCATAAGTCAGACTGTGCCACGATTATGTGTCATACTCGAAGAGTTCCTCATTGTCTGGGCTCAGTTCAAATAATAGATCTCATGGAAAGAAGTGCATCTTTCTTTCAGGGAGCAGACGGCAAAGATTACCACTGAGTTAAATCAGGCACGAAAACAAAGGCAGCACACCAATTTAGACACACACACACACACTGTGGTCTATGTGTTCTCACACAGCCCTCAGACGCTGCGTAAATTATCCTTAATTAGGTAATTGCCAGAATTGTTCTGCTGAAGGGCTGTTTACAGTCTCCAGCTGCCGGGGACAGAGTGTTTCACAGTGCATGTGAAGAGAAATGTCAGAGTGTCAGAGACAGCAGAATTGACTTCAACATTCGTAAATAGAGTTAATGACAGCAACACTTTCAGTGTCATGACTTGGTCATGTTGGTAGTCTGTGTTTTTATCGTACTTCTTTCTGCATCTATTCTAGGTTCCCCAGTGGCTCCTGCTGCGTCTTCAGCTGCTCCCACACCCCACGCGTCCAACATGTTGGCCTCAACCACTTCCAACTCCGCTTCACCTGAGCCAGGAAGTGCTGCTCCTTCTGCCCCAGCAGCGTCACCTGCCCCCTGTCCATCACCCAAGCCCATGGCAGGCACCAACAACCCCGAGGAGGCAGCTCGCATCCTGGCTGAGAAACGGCGGCAGGCCCGTGAGCAAAGGGAGAGGGAGGAGCAGGAGCGGCGTGAACGAGAGGAGAAGGAGAGGTCAGCAGAAACGTGAAAAAGACTTCATCAGACTAAAGAGGATCGTAGGAGCATGTTGACTGTCAAACACTAGCTGACTAACAGGTCCTGATTCCATGGAAACATTGAGCTTTAACCTTCTTATCACTGGCTATCGTCCCGCCATCTTTAGGATCCTGAGAGAGGAGCGACTCGCAAGGGAGACGGAGGAGAGACATCGCAGGGAGGAGGAGGCCCGTGCTATGGCCGAGGAGCAGCAGAGGAGGGATGAGGCCCAACGCATTGAAGAAGAGAAGGAAGCTCAGGAGAGAGCCAAAGCTGAGCAGGAGGAGAATCTGCGCCTGCAAAAGCAGGTGTGCTGACGTTAACACGTGACCTTTTTATTGTGTCGTCATCTAATAAACTACATGTGCCTGTTTGTTGAGCGCTAAAGAGAATAGTCTGAATAAAAAATGTGTCTGCTGATGACACCTAATGTTCCTGAAAAGCAATGAGATGATTGGTTCTGGTCTCTGAACTACTTAATCTGAATTTCTGGAACAAAACGCTTTGCTGCCCCCTTGTGGTCTTTCACAGTAGTGTGACTTGAGGTTAAGCAGCCTGTTATAATTATGCTAAGGCTGAAGTATTGTGTGGCAGGCTCACCACAAGACTATAAATGATGAAAATAGATTCTTATGGTGCAGGGAAATATCCCATTTCTGGGTGTAAACACACCCTTGTTATGCAAACCTTCTCCCTTCTGGGTGCATTAAAACTGTGGTTGGAATATCGCCTGTGTGTTACAGAAAGAAGAGGCAGAGGCTAAAGCCCGAGAGGAGGCGGAGAAGCAGCGTCTGGAGAGGGAGAAACACTTCCAGAAGGAGGAGCAGGAGAGGCTGGAGAGGAAAAAGGTCGGGCAACACATCTGTCCCTCTACTATTGTCTTGGGATGGAACACACAAGGCGCAAATTCAGATTTTCCAATTTGAAAAGTACTCATTGTTAAACTGGAGAGAAAATAAGACACAAACTTCTGTAGTCAATTTACTGCCTGATCTTCTCCCACGTTGGATGAATCACATGCTCGTGCACCGTTCAATTTGTTGTCCGTCTTTTGACACGATATAAGCAGGCTTGAAGGTTGAAGCCCTAAAACCAGAATGAATGATGTTTTGGGCTTATCCTGGATTGGTTGTCTGCATTCCGAGAGCTTTGAGTGAGTGCTGGTGTGAGCGCCACGCTATTTATAAACTGTAATAATGGAGATCCTGCAGCGCCGTTCATTTGCATGTGGATCTGTGCAGACCTTTGGATCACTCACCCGTCCTTAAAGATCGGGTGTCTGGAGCAAAGCCTTCTTTTCACACCCCGTATCTTGTCTGCACGTGTGAACGGCTCCTATCAAAGTCTGAGTTTAGCCCACGAGAACAAAACGTCCTCTGCCCCAAAGCGTGGCGCTTAGTTGCACTTTACAATTCTGGCAACAGAAAAAAGGTTTGCATGCACAGATGGTGGAAGGTCTCCCTCCATATCAAACAAAAACCAACAGTGAGGTTTGATTGTGAAACCCAGTTCACCCAGTTAGTGTGTTCACATCCCATATTTCATGTCTAAACATACAGAACACATACAAACAAACACTTTTTTTGCAATCTTATCTCTCGTTCCTTTTTCCCAGCGTCTGGAGGAGATCATGAAGAGGACACGCAAGACAGAAGGAGGCGACAGGGTACAGCTGAAGCATTTTAAAATGTGTAATGAAAAGTAAAAAAAAAAAGTAAAATCTTCTCTTGTCTCAACAGAAGGAGCCAAAGTCCTCGCCAATTCTCCAAGAGGCAGATAACAGCAAAGGTAAGCACGTAAAAATGTCCCATCTTTTATCTAGAGGGATCATCCAGGGTAGCTGCCTCATCCGATCCCCCCACCCCCAGTGTTTTGTCTTCAAAGTGGTTTAATTCAAAGCAGATGCCGAGTACAAGTGGATTTCAGACTTGACTGGCGTTAATAATGCATTTTAAACAACGTCTGACTAATGGTATCACACTCACTCCTGCTTCTTTTCCATCTTTCCTGTCTGCCGTACATCCTGCACAGCTGCAGTTTGTGTTCTTCTTCTCTGTACAAGCAGACCCATGTGTGCTTGCTTACTGTCCCAGCCCCGGGACTGAGGGGCTGGAAAGGAAGAGTGGGCTCATCAAACATTTAGGTCATGCAACGTTGCTCAGCCATCAGCCACATTTACTCTGTAGTCTCATGAAAAGACGTAATGCTGATCTAATCACAAATCTTCTGACAAGCATCGGAGTTGGACAGCCCCCCTTGTGTGGGCCAGAACTTCACATACAGTTGATCGAGAGCACGCAAAAGGATCAGTCGGGTGGGAGATATGCTGCCGATGGCAAAGTTCCCCGAAGCAGGAAGGCATTATCCATCCAATGATGTGGTGGGAGGCCTGCTGGGCTTGTCTGAATTCTAGGCCGGGCTGTGCAGATACTTCTCTACCACATGTCTTTAGCAGAGCTGAGTCAGGGGAGATCTGGACTGCACAGGAAGGATGGACTAAAGAAACCAGGCCTCCGCTTCGCTGCCTCTTTGAGCTCCTGTAGCCCGTCACAGATATGACATGTCCCATAAGCGTTCTGCTTCTTTCCAGCTCTATATTTACCGTCACTAGTGGGGGTTTGTGAGCGTTGCTTAACAGGATTATGACTCCCAGAATGTCATGTATCGTTATTTTCCTTATAGAGGCCTTGAATGCAGCCCCTCAGCTCATCCTCTGTCCCAAACATTTTAGCTCCTGTCTCTTTAAGGCTGCATCCCTAGAAGCCCACTCTTTTGATTGGCCAAATTCCAGATGCCTGCTGAGGGGCAGCTCCCCAGTACTTTGTGGGCGTGCTGTGCGTGCAGCAGATGACTGTGTAAAGACATCCCTGACACGCCGCCACAAAGGAAGGAAAAACATTGGATACCCAGGATATATATGTATCATATGTATCATTTAAAGCCCGAACCGTGTTTACTTCTTCTGGTTACGGGTCACGGTTGGAGCCGGTACACCCTGGGCCACATGAAAGACCATTGAGGGACCTTCTCACGATGAGGCGACAGAGCTAGTCACTGCTTTTAATACTGTGTTGTGACTGTTGACAGGGGGTGTTGATGTCACTGATGTATCCCAGACAGTTGTGTGTTGTTAGCATGTCAGTGTTTATAATCTGGCTGTTTTTCTTTCTTACCCCAGCATCTGCTGACTATCAGCCAAGGCCAGAGGTCAACCTGCCCAATAACAAGACAGAAAATGGACTTAGCGGTGTCAGAGAAAGGTGAAACTAAAGCTCCTTGTTCCATCACTTTACTATACTACTACTGCATTACTATGAAGACATTGAAGTGTTTGTGGCTGTTAGTCACAGACCAGGTACCACGTATTATCCTGAATGGAAACGTAAAAAGAAGAAAGTGGAGTAGAGACGAGCGGTGCTAGAACCGTTTCGTGGCATTTCAGAGTTTCCTTTTGATCATGTTGATACAGGACCACCATGAACAGTATATGCTTTATGTGCCAGAGAGGCACTTTTCACTTCCAGTGGAGTCTGGATGCTTGTATTGTTGCAAACCTCAATGGAAAACACCACACGTCCCATGGCTGACTGTAAAGTTACAGTTCTCTTCATATGTATTGTTTGTATAAGACCACCCTTTGGGTAGATGTTAGACTCCTTCAATTGGACTTTGGTGAAATGACTCATTTTCTGTGTGAGTCACTCTGACTCATCATAAAGTGTAATCACATCCTGCTTTGTACCCCCAACCCCCCCACCACCACTCCACAGCCCCTCAGTCCAAGTGGTAAATGGAGTCCAGCCCACCAGACACGAGAATGGTTTGCCTACCAAAGGAGACACTGGCCATTTTGAAGATATCCTGCATCTCGCCAACCAGAGCAACACCACAAACGGGGCACAGGACAATGAGTCCACGGAGCCAATCCTCACTTTTGAAAGCCAGGAGTCATTCCTAAAGACAACGGGCCCCATGAAGCCTCAGCATGTTGCAGGTACTAAAGATCTCAAGATCTCTTTTAGGTGTTGAACTAATACCTGAGCTTGATTGATAATTCAGTCCTAACGTCGGTAACATCCACAATATAAATTGTATGTTTTTAAGTAGGAATACTTCTCAGACTCTTAAGAGGCTCAACCATGAATAATTAATCTCAGTGTTGCCCTAAGCACAATTAGTGATACCTCCCCTCCCCCCATTTATTTCTAATTATCAATGTTCCAAAAAAAGATCAGATAGCATGAATATTTATTTCTTGCTGCTAGAATCATTGTTGTTATTGACTCTTAGTAAATGGCCATATTAAATTGCCAACTCTCTAATGCGTCACTGAGTCGGCTCCTCAAACAACCCCTGGTTCACAAATTTGCTCTTTGCACTGAGCTGCTACCGCACAAAACAAACAATGTGCATTCCAAAAAAAATGTGTGTGTGTGCACCACCACATACCTCAGTCCCACGCTAGCTCGCCTTCTGTAGAATCGAGCTAACGTGCAAGCAAATATATATATATATATGACTCTAGATTTGGCTCATAAAGACGACATCACCAGACACCAGCGTTGGCGATGCTGACACGGCACAAGTCAGACGTGCACTTTATTTCCTGTTTTGCTCCATGTGCTGTGAATAAGTACCCCCAAAGGAGAGAATGACTTAGTCTCACAAAGGGGTGGCGATGGGATATGGAGGAAATAGCATGGGGACGGCAGAAGAGAGCCTTGGTATCTGTATGCCGATGACAGCTCTGCCGGAATTCCTCGAATAGCAAAGGTGATGAAGAGACCTTCTCCACATAGGCCTCACTGCCAGGGGCTGGAAACAAGACTCCGAGGCAATTAAGCACCATATCACCCCTCACTCATCCCCTTCGCAATGACCGCGTCAGCAGCACTCTACTTTATACCCGTCACCAGGGTTCCTGAATAAATAAGACTTGATCTGATTCAATCTTTCTTCTTACCTTGCCAAGGAGGTTTTGTTTTTTGCCAACGTGTATTGTTGTCGTTTGTTTGCCTGTTTGAAAAAAAAAAAAAACAAAACTCAACATTATATGAAGGGATTTTCATGAAATTTTTTGTAAATGCTGATGATGGACCAGGACCAGATTAAATGTTGGTAGATGTTCTGGAACCATCTAGATCCAGGAATCTGTTGAAGGATTCTTACCCATTGTCAGATAGGGACATTTTCAGCATCTGTGTGTAGAAGTCCACAATAGCAGAAGTGTAATTATTTGAGTGTTAGTGTCAAAGGCATGTTTTGATGATCAATGAATATTATTAGAATAGATCAAATGAATGGAGAACGATAACAGTGGGGTGGGGGGGGTCACAATATGGGAGGAAATGAACTGCTTGGTGGAGGTCTGTGCTCTCCTGTCATCTTCTCGCTGATCTCCCATACATGTGGATCCTTGACTCACATTTAACTTGAGATATTTATGATATCTGGTATGATTGAACGACACATTATTCTGTTATTACTCTTGCATAAACTCTCGTAGCATCTGTTGATCCATCCACAGTTGCTGCCGTGGCGTCTGATCCGTATCTCTGTGCTCTCCCTGACAGAGGTCCTGTGACACGCGATAAAGTGCTTGTGACCTTCGCCCACTGACCTTTCCTGACCCCGCCGTCACTCACAGCGGGGAGCCCCCGTGACCTGTGCCAATGAGCGACCTTTCTACACGCTCCTAAAAATGAAGCTCACTTTTGGGGCCGGGGTGGGCACTGAAGATGACGATAAAACCACAAGCATCAGGAGAACAGGATAAAAGGTGTTGAGGTCTGGGTGAAGCACCGCTTTACGTGACAGTTTCATCCTTTGTAAATTGCAGTACTGCTAAGTAATTGTCCAAATAAGCTGCAGCATGTCTTTGTTTTTACAGTTAGTTATTTAACTGAAAGAAAGTATAAATGACCGCGTACCCTTTTTGTGAATAATGTAAATGAACTTTGAGCAATGGACAAAAGAGGGTCCAAAAATGTAAGAAAGGGAGTCTGTTAAAACTGCTTAACTTTGGGATAACAGTCAGCAAACATCCTGGTCTGTACAGAGTCACCTTTTAGCAGTTTCGTGTAAAATTGGAAAAAAAAGGTCAAATGCTTCTAATTGTGTGTAAACATGCCATCTGTTGTTAAACCTCCTCACATAGGACTGATTGTACACGGAACTGGATGTAATCATTAATGTTAATTCATCTTAGTCATCCATCAAATCCACCACAAACATGGATCTAGTCTAATATTTAACAGTTCCTGCTGTTTTTGTTTTTAACATGTGCAGCATGACTCAGTTTTCTCTCATTTTCCATTGAAAGTCATGACTCATATTTGAAATGTAGGCTTGTGTATATGCTCTAAGTATATTTTGATGTGCGCTGCAAGGTCAGTGGGAGAATCTGAAGTCTTATTAAAGACGAACTGTCCAGTCTGTGTGTTTATCTAGTCACTGATTCAACAACACGACCCTTTCCAGCAAGAGCGATGTTACTCAGTTGCCTTACAGTTGCTGCGAAAGCATGCTGCTTGTATCAGCTGTTCATTTCAATTTGGGTCTCCTTTTACAAAATCCCTCCATGGGGTCCATGCCACTCTATCTGCTGCCCCCCTTTTACAATATCTTGGTGGCCACTAAGAGGGCCTGGCACTAGTGTGCTGTATTTCCAGTCGTCTGGACAGCTGAATTGCATTACAAGCAATTTATGTCCCCTTCTAGAAGGCGCTCGGACATGTGACTCTGGTCAGTGGAACCTATGTCATTTAAATGACTTATGGTCGCTTGTGAAACGTGCTCAGAGGGCAACAGACGGCGATTTGTCAACTTTCCCTTCTGGTGGGGTTAGATTGGCGCCCCTCTGAGAGATGCGTGAACAATGTCTCAGCTACTTCTGTACAGGAAAGAACTGAAATGGGGGGGGGGGGGGGCTTTTTTTTTGGGGA
>CAAKHB010007095.1:143906-192623 GCA_901007665.1 Aeoliscus strigatus
CCCCCCCCCCCCCCCCCCCCCCCGTTCCAGCCTCACATTTAACCGTCTGTATCTGCTCAGCAACAGGCTGTCTTGACACAGCTGCTCTCAGATGGCAGTACATTAATGAAAGGCCACTGAGTCACTGACACTCACAGCAAGACTGTTTCTTGATCCCTGTTGGAGCTGTCTGACCAAGACAACCTCTCATCTATTCCAATGGGAGCAAGATTTAAAAGCACCCCCCCCACACACACACACATACACACCCCCACACCCCTGCAGTTTGCAGAGAGACCCCCAGGTCTACCGTTCCTTTCGGGGTGGTCGTCTCGGACGAAGAGCAGCTGTGTTAAATAGGCAGCTGCAGGATCATTGTCACAACTTGTCGGCGATGGCTGTTCTTTCATGAGGTCTCTCCTGAGTGTATGATGTGCCACCAAACCGCAAATATTCCTGGAGTGTGACCTCAGTGGAGCACGTTAACGTGAGCTGAGGGCAATGTTTCCTTGGAGTACGTGAATAAAAGCATGCTCAAAGAGTGGGAACAGATTTATAGGACAAGTAGACATTTATTTTACTGCTGCATCTGCTTGGCGGTGGACAGGTACTGAGATTCCTTTGTGATAACATTATAAATTACAAGAACTGATTTAGTAATGTCTGCTAATCCCATCATAAAACTATTAATATCTTCATGGTTGGTTATAAAGAATTTAAAGAAGAACAGCACATGCTGTGTTTACGCCTGGTTAGTGATCAGCCAGCAAATACGAATCTAGAGCTAAAGCAGTTCTAATATGTTCGCATGGTAGCGTTTGCTGAAATTATAGTTGTTAGATGCTACACATATGGATCTTTGCTATGTAACAGTGCCACTGTTTGAAATCATCACCAGGTACTTTAATTATTGTGGTAATAAATCCAACATGATGGACATTTGTTAACACAGCCAGCTAAGATACCTGGGAGTCATTCAGCATGTGAACCAGGGTCCTCGCAAGCTTTTTTGAAATTGTTTATTTTGAAAGAAGAAAAAAAAAGAAAATTAGAGCTGTAAAAGTGTTTTGAAATAAATGATAAAACATTCATAATGTGTTTGTTGCAAAAAAAAAAAAAAGAGCGAGACACATTTGTTTCCCCCAAATCGGACTCATGGCTACAGCTCACAGTAATGTCATTATCACGGGCATCAATCCCCAACATGTTTAGGGTTCTTAGGGTTCATCATCAACGTATCACAGCGCCAGAATACACCCAAAAGTCACGCAGACTTATGTATCAACTAACAGACATCGCTGTCCCTACAACCACAGCGCTAGCGGCTAAAACCCCCGTACGTCCCAGAGGTCTTCCATTTAGACAGCTTTAGCTTCCATTTAGACGGTTTTATTTCAGATCTGTTATCTCTTCATCGTTGAGCTGACAGTTTACAGCATCATTGCCAATCAGCACAGAGGATAAGCAGCTTCAATTTTGCTTTGCAGGCTTGGTCTATTTCAGTTCGTGGGATAACTGAGAATTCACCCCAGTTGTACGCTGGCTGCCAGCGGCAGCAAAAAGTCGCTTACACTCGTCGGTTTTGTTCCATTTGGAAGGACAACAGAAATGGGGTAACAGCTGCCAGATGAGTTTGAATTACAAACGGAAGCCTCCCAGGTGTACTTCTCAGTGAGGCAGAAACCCCGTGTAGATCATATCTGTCGCTGGACCAATAGCACCTGTTGCACTTTGACGTGCATCCTCACTTGACAAATGTGATGCGTCTTGGTTGCTGTGACACTGAAACATCACAACCACAGGGTAATTAGATGCGGGCACACTGACTCACTTCTTTCCATCGGGAATTTCCATCTGATCTTTTACCATTAAATATGAAACTTGAGAACAGAACTTTATATGTTTCCACAGGCTTACACTCATATTTCTGTACAGAATTTACAACCCTTATAAGAAAGAATATGAACTATATAGGAAATGACCATACCCTCAGTAAGTGGTGTTATAAATGTTGCAATTTATTCATCATTTTAGATTCCATTCATCCAATTGTGTGTCTATGTGTGTATGGGAAGTACACATGTACTTGTGTGAATTTCAGTTTGCATTCCTGTGATTCATTTTGTTCATTCATTCATTTTCTTTTGAAGGTTTGACAAATGTGTAAGAAGCATGGGTTGCCGGGGAGTGTGTCTGCGTGACACGTGAGAACAGCCGTCCGCCAACCCTGGAGAGTTGGGAGAGTGAGTAGGAAGAAGGGTGGGGGCTTAAACTAGCGTCCGCCCGGCGACACTGGTCTTGGGTTGTCAACACTGTCAGCATGGAAGCATCTGAGCGACTGGAATATTTAAAACAAACAAACGAACAAACGAAAAAACATTGAGACGCTTCACACTAGACTGGGTCAAAGACCAATTCTGCTCTGATGACGTGATGGGAACATTTGTGAAAGAGAGACTGAAAAAAGCTTTTGCATAAACTGTCACCTGGTGAACATTAACAGATACTGAAAACAAGATCCAGGATGAATGCCTCCAAACATTATTTATGATTTGGAGCTTTACTTTCACATCCAGTCAAATGTGATGTGTGCTGCTTTCTTTGTTCTTGTTGTTTTATAACAAACATTTCTTGTAATATTATATCTTTTTTGTACAATAGCTTCAGGCAAGTAGGGTTTAAAGACTCTTGCTGAAGTTCTGCGCAGTGATACCACCAAATAAGCACATAAATAACTGTCAAAGGCTGGCATCTCTGACACCATGCAGTCGGCATAACATAATGAGTAATCTGGTTCAAATTATGTGAAAATACTCTGGACTTAGACTTGTCTTCGCTCATAATTCAGACAGAGAAGTGTGGCTGTTTGGAAAACCACTTTAATAAGCTCAGTTATTTATGTATAAGTTATGTTTGTTTCTGTTTTGCCAACCGATGCTTGAGGTTTTATGAGGTTTGACTGATTTCATGCATTAAATTCGAATGTGTCGGCGCCAACTACTGCACTACTTACAACAAGGCTTAAGGCTAGAACTGACGAAGTGGAACACTTGTGGTCCTACTGTGATGTAACTTAGCTTCCATCTCAGTATTTTTTTCACCACATCTGTCATGAAGATGCTACCAAGAATCTCAAGCTAGTTTTTGGTGCTGTGAGTTACAAGTTCACCACCAATGTAATTTGGCAAAAATAGTTGGTTCACTAAATTGCTTTGAGAAGTCCTCAACTAAACACAACCCGTTGGCTAATGACTCACATCATGACTCCATCTCCCCGTGCAATCAACAGTAAAGGTTATTTTATTTTATTCCACTGATCTGTGAAGAAAATAATCATTGTGCTGAATTAAAGCACACGTTGTCTGTTTTCCCCAGCAGCGACATCAGGCACAGCTGGCTCTCGCTTTGAGATGTGGAAAGTACCCGATTCACTCATCTCCTATTTTCAGTTTCTTTGCTTCTTCCCTCTCAGATGTGAGAGGAAGGTAGCTCGCTGGCAATGAGCTGTTGGACGTGACGTTGTAGTTAGATGAAGACGGTTCATGGAGGGGCTCTTTAAAAGGACAGACAAAAAAAAAATGGGTGCATGAGATCTGAAGTCTTTTAAAATACAGCTGATGTTGCAATTTGCACCAGATGCACTGTGCCCTCAGAGGGTCCTCTCACAGCATGTCTTCCCATATTGGGATGGAAAAAAAAGGGGGAAATCCGGTTAAGCTTTCCTGTTTGAAGCCAGAACCCTTTGAACTGAGAAACAACACAGACATTATCCACTGTATGGTGAACACAGTGTGCACAGTTCCTATAAGCATCTGGTTCTGGTCAGTTCTCTCACATACAGTATATTTCTTATCTCAGCTGTAAATCTCACATGTAAAAGCTATAAATGTAAAAAAAAAAGTGTAATTTACTGCCAGAGTATTAAAACACAAACGCTTTCTCTGTATTTTTCTCCCTTCAAGCACACGGTTTCTAATTAAAAACAAAACAAAACAGAAGGCTGATGGTTTTAAGAGGCAGCCCACGAGTGCAGTTTCTTCCATCATTAGTGGGAGAGGAAAATGCCCTCTATTTTGCATGAGAGGTTTTCATTTTCACAGAAACATCACAGAAGCTCCAGAGCAAGGTTCTGACCTGGACTCATCCATTTGCTCCTTGCATCTGTCAGCACCCTCCCCTGCCTCGTGTTCTCAGATTCTCATGTTCGAGGTGTTTGATCAGCAATATGGCAGCTGACAGAGGACCGGCTCCTTTGCGTCGTCGCTACTGAAGCCATCACACCCACTTCTGCAGAGTAAGGTGTCAGGTTGCGTATTGACAAATCACTTCCAATGGCTCCAGGAGTTCTTGTGTTTTAAGTCTCTGGCCAATGTTCCCCTCAACGATAATGATGCCAGTTAAGGAAATAAATGCCAAAGGCTGGCATCAATAGAGAAATGTGGTTGGCAGAGGAGAGTTAGCTGGTTGTGCTTATTTAAAATTGCTTTGGATTGAACTCATGAACTTGCATAACTGAAAGAAAAAAAGACCAACAGAGCAGCCAAGATAGGAACCGGTGAGCTGGAGAAACTGCCTTTCTAGACATTACTATATACTCTCTATATGCTTATGTTGCATTTTTCAACACCTCATGCAAAGGTTCATTCATTCGTTCATTATGAGGTGTTTCAGGTGTTGTGGATTTGGTGTTAGAGGCCTTAACGTCTGCGATGCTGCGTACAGACATTCTTTGTTGATGATGCACGTTTCACTGGAATACGGTGGTACGCACACCGTGTTCCCATGTGCAACTGATTCACCTGGAAAAAACAACACCATGGTCCTTACAGAAGTCAACCGGAGGCTGATTGTGGGTCGTGATTTCATGGTTTTACTTTTGTGATGAGGAAAATGATATTTAACTATGAATTATTGCACCCTTTTGTGCAAAATGACCCAATGGTTTTCCCGTTCCACTTAACATACATGGAAAGATGAACAATGGTACCAGAAGTCGACATGTGTTCTTCATCTGGTGTGAAAAAGGCATTAAATCAACCTCGTGTGGAGATGACAGACTCAGAGGGCCATGAGAGATGTGGGAGGACAAGAAAACCTTTGCATATGAAAGAGATCTGGATGTCCAGAGTCATGTTCGGTTCCAAGTTCCTGTCCTCCCCTGCAAAGCATCCTTGCATCCAGCGGTCATAAACCATAATTTCCCATTATCCTGCACAATGGGCACAGAGAAGCTCTCTGACTTGTGCAACATCTCAGGTTTCACTGTGACCCAGGGAAAACCCGCAACTGGAAGAGGACCAGAATAAAGTTAATTTGCATCTTTGCCAAAACCAGAACTCTGAAAATACTCTCAACAGTGGAGGAATTAATTGCATATTTAAGTCACACAGGGCACATGGCCACTTGGCTGCTGTGAGCAAAGCAAAGTGTTAGTTCACACACACTGTTACATGATATCATAAAATTATAGATTAGGATTGTACGACTTTTGATATAGAAATGTTGCACAGATGTGTTTCTTATGGCATCTATTAATAGTTGAGCAATACTTGGCTGTGTTGCTGTGAGATCCTGAAACACAGGCTTTCATAGGTGGAGGCCCTGACAGCGTCTGTGCAGGCTCAGATCTGTTTTATTGGGTTACGTGGGGCAACCTAGACGATTATTATAGTAGGACTACTATAAGACTAGGAGACTAGAAATGGCCCTTTGGAACATGGGTACTGCCTGGGTCCCAGGTGGGCTACATTTGCTGCATACTGGTCCTCTATGGAGCCCATCAAGGGCCCATCATCAACACAACTAACATGCAACTAGCTAACCAACGTGGGACCCCCATGGAAACTGAAGACAAAGTTGGCTTGGCCCCAGTTGGGTATCCCAGATGGGCCCCACTTGGAGTTGTTGTCTGGGGGGGAGGGGGCAGGCAATTTAAGAGGAGGTTAAGTTGCTGCCCTTTCTCTGAACCTGACTTCATTTCATCAACTAAAGCTTTGGGTTGTTTATGAGAGGAACAATTTCAGAGTGCCCTGCGAGTTTACAAAGGTGTAGTATGTCACTATTGCTATTCTTGAGAGCCAAAAGCTCTCTGAGCCCTGCAGCCTTGGATGTAATGCTGACAGACAGCTTGTGCTCTCTCTTTCCCTCTCTGCCCCTCAACAGTCTTTCCTCTCCTTTCAGCTAAGGCCGGGAGGAAACTGTGAATCCACACACAAGTTTAAAATGAAATGTGTTTTAGAGATCTGACATGTTGTGTGTCAACATAAGAGGTGGAACGTCTGCGACAACACGGCTGATCTTCGCATTATGTGTCATCGAAGAGACTTCATAGAGCCCGTTCATGTGTCTGCACCGCAGATCGGACAGAAAAGGGGGAAATGCCGCTGAGCCGAACTTTGGAGCCGAACCAACAGTGGCTCTGGATCCTTGAGCCCTGTAGAGACGTCTAGTAAGGCAGAACAGAGCAGAGCAGAACAGTAGTTCTATTCAAACCAAACCATTTTTCCCCTGGCACTAGTCTCAATGGGTATAAAGTGAGATCACTGTTTTTTGTTTTTTTGTTTTACAGCAGTGTCAGAAAAAAATGAAGAATTGAAGACAGTATTTTCCACCATCCAAGGCAGCAGCTAAGCCTGATATATTTTGTTGTTGCATGCAGTAGAGGTTCATCATATCTGTGCAAATGTGCGAAGCAAGAAAATATATATTTCACTTGGTGTAAAGCATGAAGGACTCATTTTTTCCGAGGGAAGCTGTTTCTTTTCGGAAATAGGAGGGGAAATATTTTCCTCAGTGGAGTAAAAACAGAAAAATAAAAGGGCCACTTTGACCCTCTTTTTTTCACATTTCCTCCGTCACTCCCATGTTTTAATTTCTCATGACCCCCTGAGAAAGAATCCGTGGGCTGGCTCATCACAGCCTGTACTCAAGTTAGGAATGCGAGTGGATGATTCAAATTAAAAACTCTGCGATATCTATTGTTTGGTTCAACGTATGAAAGACTCCCACCTGGTCTCCATCCAAGTGAAAAGTGAATTTAAGCACATTTTTATCTACTGCAAGCAAAGCATTTCCATTTGTTTGTCTTCACAAGCAGATATGTTGCGGAAATAATTTGCAAAGTTGTGGAAACATTTGCGTGCTGGTTCATAACTAGATTTTGGTTCTTCCAGTGCAAAAAGAAATTCAGAAGTTGAAATGAGCTAACAGAACAATGTAGATTTACAACTCATCGCATGTTCACATTGAATGATTAAACAAGTCTGGGATCATTTTATATTATATTCCATTCATGTCTCTTATATATCTTATACGTGGAGATGCAAGACAAAGGGACATTATTTTTTAAATTTAAATGATTAAAAACAAAATGATGCCTCTCGATGATGGTGTCAGGATTTTGTTCTTTCATTAAATTTTTCATTAGCCGATTTTCTGACAAAGGATCCCCCCCCCGCCCCCCAGTTCAAAGTTACTTTCAAAGTTACTTTTGGACTTAGTTTGTTTGGAAACATGAGTTTTTTTATTCCAGGAAACGCATATGGAACAAATAGGTCTTTCCCACCACATTCACACAAATGTTTTCACATCATTCTTCTGCAAACACTTTTCTACTTCCTCCTCTTCCAGATAAATGTGAAGCCATTGGACATTTTCTTCAACCAAGCAAAGCCTAAAGTAACTTACATTTAATGCTCCGAATTGCTCACAAATTCAAGTTTCCTGTGGCAATATATGATTGAACCTGATCACACTGATCATGTATTGTTCCGTTAGGAAGTACATGAAGTCACGTGTTGATTCGTGTCCAAACAAGGAAAGAGAAATGTATTTTATTAGAGGGCTTTGTGATTAAACCCTGTCTGATGAAAATAAATACATTTCTGTCATTTATATGTTCTGTGAGCCTGCAGGTCTCTGGGAACAATTGTTTTCAGTTAAGTAACATCATGAGAGGGAATTAGGCCCAGATGGCAATCTGGCACATCTCCGTGGATGGGAGCACCTCCAGGAAAAGAACCAACCACCAAAATGAATGTTTGCTTCAGCACAGTTCTCAGGCATGCTCACTGCTCTTATCTTTGAAAAGATCGTCCACTAGTTCTGCTGAATGATCCACATTAAATGTTTGATTGTGATAATCAACCAAGGAGTAAACAACACAAGTCAGAAACAGGCTGCGCTCCTTTTTTCCTCGTCAAATTATCTGATCCAGAATGTCACTGGCTTGGCCTGATGTGACACAAGTGTAATGGAAATTGGCCCAAAGTTCTTGAACAATCCTGTCAAGTGACAGCCTTAGATACCTGAGTGAACTCTAATTTCCGGAATGCCCCCAACAGCAGTGACATTGTGTGCGGCTTGTTAAAGGTCATAGTAAGACTGACCTGCTCAAAAATCGAGGTGACACGAGGACTGGGAATAAAAGTTACTGTCTTGCCATTCGGGATCCAACACAATGTTTTTTAGCCGTAAATGTCTGTTTAGGTGTAGAAATTAAGTTTGGCTTTAGGGTAGGTATTTGCTTATCTTGTTTGATTTTCTTGGAGTAAAGAGCTACGAAACACATGATGCCATGGGCAGGCTCCCGCAAAAATACTGTGTGCATGTGTATTAGGTAGTTTCATGTTGAGTTTACAAGTGGTTATGATTACAGCCACAGGGTGCATTGTCCTACTGAAGTGCCAGTTGATTTCCCCCAAGACATCACTCATTAACGTTAGAGCTCTGCCCGGTGTTACTCACCTCTGGGGTTAAAAATGAAACACAATAATAAGTCAGAGCATCTACTTGTGGTACTCTCAGCCATCTGACCACATAAAACTACTTCACTTATGTCTTTTGGTTGGTTAATACTGCATAATTATTCTGATTTCGTCTCCATCGATGTACATTTTTAGCATCTGTGAATGTTTTCAGTCCGTCAGCCCTGGTGAGTGAGCAGGTTTCATACCATCAGTTCCACCATCGTTCACCTTCTCATCTGTCCATGTCGAATACAGTAACAAATAGCGCTGATTTCTCTTTTGTATGCACAAGTAAAACAATGTCTCACCTCACACGGGAGGCTTGGTCAGGTCTGGTTTGGTACAGGCACACAACTACCCGATGGTGAGGAAAAGATCACAGTGGTGAAAATACCCAGTGACTCATGCGTCAGATAAGGATGGAAGGGGATTTACGTTGGAGTTCATGTACAACCCATCATGAAAAGGTCGTGCATCAGTATCAGATGTGGCAGCCTGTGGCGAATCTTCGTCGTTGATGACCTGGCATGACAACAGATTTATTATGCTCAGTCATGAGAAATCAAAGGCTCTGTTTTCCTTCGACACAAACCACATTCTTGTCAGAGCTATATGTCAGACTGCATCTGGCAACATCCTGTGTCCATGTCACATTCCTGCTTGTTTTGTTTTATATAAAAGTCTGCACTAGAGAAACTCTTGTCTTCAGATACTTTAAGTTATATCTGACTTACTGGTTGTACTTTGAATATTTGTTGCTCTTGTTGCTGATATCCTTCTATGAGCACCTGGGTATTTAACTCAACAAAGGTTGATTTGAGACTACTCACAGAACATTACACGCAGCATTTCCAGGTATGTTAAAAACACGAGCAGGGACAGAGATGGAGCCGTCCCATGTGTTGCTCTTGGAGCATCTTGTACATTTCTCCTGAGGGGTAACACACACAGCACACCCAGTCTGTGTGGTTCCAGTTACAAGTTGTACACATTGAAGTCAGTCTGCTTCCTCCTCAGAATCTGAGATGTGACCACTGTTTTCAATTACCTCACTGGCTGAATACATATGGACAGATTTTTTTTTTTTCACCAGCTACTGTTGACATGCCTGCACATGGGGAGCTGCACTGCACCGGCAAAGCTGTTGTGGATGTTGGTCTGATTCTGACTGACACTAACCGCATGCAAGCAGGGTGTTACGTTAAGAAAACAGGGTCAGTGCAACATGAAAGACAGGAGAAAAAAAAGTTTGGAATTCTAAAGAATCCATCTTTGTTCCAGAGTGAGTAAACATCTTTCAAGTTTGTTCCAGCGGGTTTACCATGGTCAGGTGACAGGTGCTCTTTGGTGAGTGTCCACGTGCAGCGTTCCTGTTCCAAAGTAAATGGAACAGGAACACTTACCAGGATGGAAAAAAGTCTTAATGAGTGAAAATGTTCTAGTGCACATACACTGAACCAAAGGAGCGCAGGTCGAAAGAGCCGACGATTGGGGATTTCCTGAAACTTGAATGTGAAAGTTGGATGCTAAAAGAAAAACAGGAGCATTAAATGGTTGCTCCACTCAAATTACAAAACAAAATACTGTTTTCACCATTAGGTGTTAAGTACCCATGTCTGGAAAGTTTAAAAAGAAAAAAAAATCGTGGCTAATGTCAAATTTGCCCCTGAAAATCACATCCAGACACATGAATCAGCTGATTTCGCTTGTAGCCAAGTCATATGTCTATTGCCATTTGGCTCATAACCTGATAGTAATCTGGCCCACATCTTCAGTTCATCAAGGCCTGAATTTGGCCCGAGAATCCCAGTGTTGACTCAGGGTGGCTGTCTGAACTCAGGCATGGGTCCTTATAAGGCCCACATCTGTGAGGACCAGCTCATTCAGGCCATGTCAGGCCTATACAGCCTTTTCCAGTATTCAACTGAGCTGTACGGGATCAAATTATCCCTGAATAGGCCCTGGATTGCCTGCTAATAGTCATGTACATCTTAAAGTGAGATCTGTCTTGACTGAGGCTGAATCATTACAAAAAGTGCAGACGCGTTTTGCCTAACCTTCTCTCATCCGCCCATGTTGAGTGACAAAAATTTAAACTCTGTCAGCAGGCTGTAAACCCTGACATTCGACCGCTCCTGGAGCCATGCGGGCCAATGAGAGGATTCACTGTCAAGACAGTGAACAACAGACATCGAGTCGTGCTTCAAAAAGCCATCGTGTTCCGGCCAAAACAGTTTATGGCCACGGCTGTGATGGAATAAAGGGCTGGAGGACAATAGCCAGTGTGTATGGAGTCCAGCGGCCTTTGCTGCACATGTTCAAATGTTGGCTGGTTTGAAGCAACGTGCCAGAGGAAGAAAAATGCTTGTCATGATTCTCTACACAAGTTGTGGTGTTTCTCTTTTTAACAAAAGTGACGCACTGCGGTTCTCCAGAAGCATTCCTCTGTTGCCTTTTATTTCCTGAGTGACTGTTTGGTGATGGTTAAAACCAGCTGAATACTATTTTTATATTGTTTTATGCCAGTGTGGAATTTATTGTTTTTGTTTGTTGTAAGCTTCTATACTTTCATTATATGTTCAGTTTTTCCTTCAGCTCATGGTGCATTCATATGAAACCCCTGCAGCAGCCATCTGCCTCCACTTAATGAAACAAAGACTTGTTTTTAACTCGGAGAGGTCTGGGATTCTGAAAAACTAATGTGTAATATTAAAAGCTTTTGGGGGGTAAAGTTATCTGACTCTGGATCTTATTATACAAAAAAGAACTTACAGTATTACAGTATACCAAAAACTGTACTGAGATAGCCTTTTGCTGCCTTTGCAAGTTTATAGTTGTTATTCCTGTTGCTATTGTGTAGTATTAGCAACAAAATTTCAACGTCAGTTTTATTCATAGAGCACATTTAAAGGAAGGTTTACCGGTACGTTTTACAAAAAACAGTGTGAGAACACAGGCTTAATAGACAAGAATAGAGAATAAAAACAATATGACAGTGATATTACAGTGTGTCATCTAAAAAGAGGTCAATACTATTATTGTTGTCGTCCTTTGTATTACTGTCATTAATATCCATGTTATCATTAGAAGCATTGTGCATTTATTCATCAGTATTTTATTTTGTTTTTAATTTTAAAAAGCGCCGTTACAGTCGGGCTGTCCAGAATTCCACTGGAGGCCGTTAGTTTTTCAGTAATCCTACGCAGACGGACAGAGAATGAGGATCTGAGAGATCAGAGAGAAAATGAAAGGCCCAAGATTTATGAAGGTGCTAGAATGTGAGAGTACTTTGTAGATAAAAAAAAAAAAATAGAAAAGGAATCAGGAATGTGAGCAGAGTGGTGTCATACCTCACGTCGCCTCATCCCACGTCACTGCACGACTCAGTTGCAGAGGGGACACTAATATGTTCTGGCTACATCCAGGATATAAAATACACCGTCCACTCATTGCTGTGATCAGGTTACAGCTAAGCAGATGACCTTTGGCAGAAACGTAATCTTGTAAATGAGACAAGATCAACAAATAAATTGTATCTAGCCGTATTTATTTACCTGGACATGAAATCTCTTAAGTAACGTCAGAAACACATTCCAACTTCAGCCGACAAAGCCCCTGTTTGACTCTTAAATGATGTTTTTTTTGAACTGATTGAATAAGATGTGTAATCTCAAGCCACCACTGGGTGATTTTAAACCAAAGGGAGTGATCGGCACGTTTTAACGACAGACTCGTAAAATGTAAATGTAGTCTCCTTTTATGCTGCCTATATCCTGGTTATGTTCTCATGTTACCAGCGATCCAGTGGAACACTAACTGTAAGTGAAACCGTTGAAAGCCTGTAACCCTGGCTGATAGCTCTGAGAAGATAGGGCACCAAAGGTTGGCTGGATTTGCGCAGGCACTAATTTTACCCAGGGAGGAGCGAGCCATGGATATGCAGCACGTGAGCTCACCTGTATTAAAGAGAGTGAAGGTAGATCAGGTGTCTTTCCACCCCCTGCACCAACAGACCTGTTGACTCATAAGGTGAGATGAGCTATTTTGTTGTTGTGTTTGTTTTAATTGACATAGCAGACATATGACCCTCCCAGGGCTCAGCTTTGGCACAGTGGAGAGTGGCAGCCTCAGCTGCTCCCTATCGTAAAGACGGTCCTCTGGGCATCTGGCTGCGCTGGGGGATGCAGCTGTGATGGAAGCTAAAGTGTTTTTTCCGACTGCATGGCAAGCTCCCATGAGCATATCATGTACTCATGCAAACATATGCGGCACAGAGAGCCTCTGTGCATAGTTACATGCACCCAGTAAACATGAAATACAACTGTCACGGGTCAAAAATTGTTGTTGAAATTCACCAGTATATTTGGTGGAAATTATACATTAGCACATCCTCAGGCCCTGTAGTACTCCAATATGCATAAGATAATATAAGATCCTTTATTTATCCCGCAATGGGGAAATTCACATAGTTGTCAGCAGCAGTACAAAAACAAAAACATTTAACACTTACATAAACAAACAGAGCACACAGTACACAGTACTTGTATAAGACATGTGTGAATAAAAATAGATATAAAAAGATATACAATTTTGAGCATACTTGTACACACACATATATAATGTATCCACTACAAAGCGATTATTAGTAGTATATATGCACACTATGGACTGGATGTAATGGGTATCTGTGGTACATATCACTGCAGTTATGAATAAGAAGAGTGATAAGCACATAAATCCCAGACCTCCAGGCTCCATGTGCAGTAGCCTGATGGGATATCAAGTCTGAGGAGCTTTAAAGCAACAGAGGGCAATTAAAAAACAGTAAAGCATTCCATCCTCTGCAAACTAAACGGTGCCCTGTGGACCTCTGGTCATTTATTAGCCAGCTACACTACAAATGAAGTGATCGTAACTCTAATCACTCCAGTCTGTCCACTTGCTTGCAGACTGCCCACAGCTCATACAGGTCAAACATTTTCACCTACAGGATTGTCCAGGTTCTTCATCTGCTGAAAAATTGCGCCCCCCCCCCCTTCTCCAATAAATCTGCGATTCTGAGCTGTAACTCACCCAGCTGCTGGGCTGCGTGAGTGAGCACCATGCACAGACGAAGTTCCTCTTTTATGAGACTGCTGTGCTGCGTCATACTGGGACCCTATTTAGGTGCACTGGCATGGACTTTGAGTAGGAGCTAAAGAACCAAACTCAGTTGAAAGAAGAAGTCTTGGGGGAGAAACGAGAGAAGGGAGTGTCGTCGCCGTCGCCATCCCCCCCTCCCCTCCGCCCTGTATTCACAGAGTGGTTGTCTCGGGAGGAGATAGAGCAAAGAATGCACTGGCGGGATTTGGGATGAGGCCACAAGACATTTGGGTACAAAGAACAAAAGCAGCAATCATCGTTCCTCATTTTTTTAAAACTTGGACGTACAGCCTGTTCAGATGCTGTCTGACAATGTGGTTTTCAATATTATGCAACTGGTAGCTTAGAGACACATGGGTGACTAACCATGGGAAAACTGAGCAACAACCAACTCTTTAAGTTCATCAGTGGTTTGTATGGAAATAACTTTCTTCTAATAATTCATAATGGGGCCTGTCATGGTTCTGCAAAAATCCTAGTAAATCCCAGTCAAGGTATCTCAAGCTCTGACAAAAAAGGTTTAATAGCTTCCTGTTGAATCAAGCACAGGAATTTATGAAACAAATTGGAGCACTGGCTAAAGACAAGCTCCTTAAAGGAAACGTTGAAGTTGGAGAAGCCTTAACAATTGGATTTCAGAGAGAATATTAAAGAGTGGATTTTTAACCAAGATGACTCATTTCCAACTATACAGAGTTCCTCATCATCACTATCTTTGACTGAAAAAGCTTCACAGAACCGGCTGTGTTGATGTGGACGAGGGATGGGCAGAGGAGGTATTTTGTGTTTTCTCAGTGACACTTGAGTCCCAGCAAATGGTTCTGTTGTTTTTGCAGATTTTTTTCAGGGTACTGAAATCTTGACCGTGACCCTTGTGGGTCTGTGTCTGCCTCCCTTATATGTGTTTCCATAGTAAAATATATATATTTGAAACACAATGGACTCTTTGTTCTTAAACATTTTTATGTGTTTTTATGTGTGCTGTGCTTTTGAAATTCAGCAGCACCATCATGTTCTCTAAAAACCAAAATAGAAGCAAAAATATACATTAATGATTTCTTGATTTCCCAAATGGAGTTTTTATAGAGACTGTTCTGACCCTTCGGTACAATAACAACAGATAACACTGTCTCCTGTAAAATGGGCTAAAACAACGGCCAGAACCGTGGTCGGTCTTTACGGGGTCCACCCACGACCTCAGCCTGCCCCATTCGACTGATTCCCTCAGCACACATTCACGTCTGGTGAGCTATTTAATAATTTTCACGACTGCCACCTCCTGGGAGGATCGCATAATATTACCTGTAATTAATATTAAATATGGCTGGAATGAACATGTTTGCTGTTCTTGATAAATTTCCAATCCAATCTTTCCAATGACACTGTGGTACGGTCGTTCTGATTGGCCAGCAGGTGTACGTGAAAACCATAACACACGTAGTTCATCTCAAGTTTAATCACTGTGCTAAATTCATACGTTACCCATAACGCTGCTAACCATAGAAACGTTAAAGAGCTCAGCTGTCAAAGCTTTAGACTCATCAACTGTGGCAGGCACATCTGAGTTTTGAAAATAATGACAACAACTAAGTGTGTTTGGAGAATATCGCTTGAAATGACATATCATTATACTTGGTATGTGATGCGTGTATTTAATACCTTGGTTTATTCACTAAAGCTGGCATAGACTACTTGTATTTAATGGGCACTAGAGCTGCCATCAGCTGCCACACATCACATTTCAGTAAAGTCCCTTGAGAAAAAAGACCTAAAATTCACTTAAAAAATGTTGGTCCACAATGTTGGCGAATTCTAAATGTGGGACAAATGACTCATGAGGAGCATGAATGGTTCAGAGCCCAGCTTCTGGTCAGCTGGCTCGTTGTCAAACAAATAGAACATATTACAGCAGATTCTCGAACTGAGCTGAGACACATCTTGTTTGGATTCAGTGTGTACCAATTTGAACTCTTCATTTGTCTATTAATCACATAAGGCTTTTGGTCATTATCTCCGCTCTTATGATACTCGTCTTTGGTTTCCTACTTTCTCTCCTATTGCTGACACAGAGTTTGAAGGGTTTGGGGTGACCTAAAGCCCTGTGGAAACCTCTAGAAGGTGATAATAGGCTCTGGACAGGGGTCATGGAACCCTCTGGAGTCACAGGCAGCTGCTGCTTACGCGCTCATCTTTGGACACCCAGCTGGGTCTGCTGCGTTGACTGACAACAAAGAGGACATCCATCTTATTTTCAAAGGTGTCACATTCTCTGTGGTTTACGGTGACGGTAAAGGACAGTGCAGATGGCACTGACCTAGTGAGAGCCAAATCGGATCTATAATAGGCTGAGGCCCGTGGATGTGGATAGATGTGTTGAAATGAACTAGAAACTGTTAGATGCTTACTGTAAGTGACAGTGGAAAAACTGTTGAAGGATTTACAGGCACTTTTTCCCCCCCTGGATATACAAAACACATTTAACAGGGTGCCAATATTGGATCTGTTTTTTTTAATTATTATTATTATTTTTAAGTTGACAGTGTGATGTGACATTTCCCATGTGCCACATCAATACAAGTATGCTTTTAGCATACCATCTTACACCACTTTGCCGTCATAGATCAGATCAATTTACATGCCTACATCTAAACGCAGGTGAAAGAAAAAGCACAGAACAGGTGGAGTGAATCAACAAAGATATGCCCAGTGCTTTCACAGAGGACTAAAGCTGGTGCTTCTGCATTGAATCAATGTGTAGTGTATGCCATCGTACATGACCCTGTGTGCCTGTTACCAGTGTTTTTCTTTGCTTACTTCAAGCGATAGTGTCAGAAGTTGAGCGAAACTGCTGCAAGGTCGGCATCATTTTTTGGCTCAAATCAACTTTACGATGTTTGCATTTCTCCACAGCGCATACTTACATGTACATGAGGATAGGTTGTACTCTACGCTGCAGGCATTGCGTCCACACAGACCCTTGCTTTTTCTCAAATCGCATATTTCCATGCTTAAACGGAGTATTTTGAGTATGCAAGTGCGTTCACACTGAATGAGTACACGGAAACGGAGTGCTCAGCTCTTGCACTCAAATGGCCGAAAAGTGTGGATCGATGCACACTTTCCACCCGTGGCAGAAATGACTTACTTTTTTGCAAGTCGGACAACAGCGAGATCACAGGGGACACCACCTACCGACCTACCAATCCTGGCGAATGCTAACGTTAGCTTGCTAACTCAAAAACTGCGGCACATTTTCAGGCGTTGACATTGTCAAAAGTGACATAGTGTGCATAGTGTACTACAAAGAAGTGTATTAACGGAAGTACGCGATTTGAGACACAGCACCTCTTTGACACAGAAGCATCCAGTTTAACGCTGTACATGTATAAATGGGAAACGATGAAAATTGTTTCAAGTCAGCGTCAGTCAATGGAAAAGACACGGTTTGGAAACCGGTCTCAAACACCTCCCACTTCTCCCACTTCAAAGCCCGTTGCTGGTGTACTCTGCCTTGACGTCAACATATCTCTGCTTTTCTCTTGTCGCTAAACGACATTACTACATTACTACATTACTACTATGCATACTAAGACTCATTTCAATAGACACTGAACTTGCAACTAATGATTCGAAAGAACTGAGTTGTGACCTTTTATTTTCACAAGAAAATGTGCTGCTTATTTGAACAAGTCTTTGTATAATCAATACAAAAATAAAATGGGTTTACAGCTTGCGTTTAGAACAATCAGCTATATTTTTAAACAATGGATTACTTTATTCACTACCAAATTGTCCTAAAACAGAATTACACAATGATTAAACTAACAGCTATAAAGACAAGTTTGGCCCATTGCAAGACGTAACAACAACCAGATGAGCTAAATCAAAAGAAAAGTTACGCAAAAAGGCTGGCAAGGGTCGACCAATTGTGTGTTTCTGCCAACATGCTGCTGCTCAAGATGCAAAACTACTGTTGTTGTCATATAACATAACAAAACCTGATTTCATTTGAGCTATTTCAGCAAAGCAGTGACATGAACTGAGTAATTATATGCAAAATATTTATCTGAAGATGAAATGAAAATCTAATAAAATATGAAATGTGTTCATATTAAGATTACACAGGATCAACCGCTTAAATATCCAATTTATGTGAACGGAACAGTTCAAGGTTTTAGATCCTCCAGTCACTATCACACTAAGGGGGGTAAAGTTCTGTTATTAGAAATAATGTTGAGTGTGTTGTGACATGTCAGAAAGGAGGTGGACAACTCCCGACAGGTGGGAAGGATACAAAGTGGGGGTGTATGGATGTTTTTATCCAGGCACAGAGGGAGAAAGTGGTGTCAGTGGGATTGCCCAAAATAACCTGCATGGTGCCTGGACCATGGTGACATGATGCAGAGCTAATAGGCCAGAGAGATGGATGGGACAGGGACAGACGGCAAAACTGTAGAAGGCAAAACAAGACTTTGAACAAAGACGGGGTCAAGGTTACACTGCAAGGTCATATTTGTGGCAATCACATTTGAAAATGAGTCGATAATTAATAATATTCATTTCCTTTCTCATGATAGAGAAAGGAAAATGAGTTAGCCATGTTACCTTTATGGTGGCTGGGCTGGGTTTTTGAATACATTTCTCTCTGTGATCATATTGCAACCAAAATGAGGGCTGGAATGTAAATATGCCCGTGAAAGCGAACGTTAGTGACGCTGTAGACACAATGGCCCTCGGCTGTGTACTTGAGAATATTTTCACTCCCACTCAATGCTTGTCACCCTTTGCAACTCTTCTGTAGAAATCATGCTGTGAAAATATAAAGATGACATTCCTCCTTTATCTCCCATGTACATATATTCTATCCAAACAAATTCTGCTGATCTATGGACTCGCACTGTGACCATTTCCTGTCAGTGACTCAGTCAAATGAGCACTTCAGATGGACTCACAGGATGTGGTGTTCACGCATGAATGTATTTCCAAATGCAAATATACACTGCTGCAATCTACCACAGCACATTAAGCCTGGAGAGAGGAAGTATACATTGTTCTCGAGTGGTAAATAATTTCCATGATATAGTTCAATAGGACTGCAAAGAGGACAATATTCAAATAAAAAAAATGGATATATTTCCTTTTCAGTATCTTTAGGACTCAGATGGATTCAGAGACTGGAAAAAGGGTTTGGCACGTGAAATAGACTCGGGATGCATGCACCCACGCCCATGCAGATAAAAAAAAAAAATCAGCCTGTTTAAATTCAGTTAGTCCCACTTAATGCAAGTTTTTAAGAGGAGACCTGTTAATGGTCTCCATTTATACAAACAAATCTTAAAGGATTGTCTTCTCAAGTATGTTGCTTTTGTAAACTCAGTGACAGTTCACTGGCTTTAAGATTAAAACGATACACTTGTTGGGTTCGATCATTCTATGTCATTATCCTTCATCTCTGTTTGAATCATCTGCGCCACGATTCGACAGACGATCAACACATCAGAACAGCCTTTTGTTGGCTGCTGCCATGTCAGACATGACCGATGTACTTTTCACAAGGCACATTCCAGGGGGATGAAAATAACCTCGAGACAGTAGCCACATATTCTTTAGTCTGACACTGAAGGAATGTTTTATCTAGCACAGAAATGAGCTGAGGAAGCTAGAAGATAAGAAACCCAGCTGACAATCATCACCCTGCCTAGAATACGTGGCTACTGCTTATTGATAATTCTTACTTTGCACAACAGGTCTAAAGGGTTAAATAATAGCAGAGCGTGAGTGAAGAAGATCATTGTCAGCATTTAGAGTATTGACTTTATCTTTAAATGAAACACTTCCATGCCAAAGATGTTTGTTTTTAAAATTATTGTAGATCATTTGGAAATTTAATACAGACCATAAATCACTACAAGGCTCCAATGAAACCAAAATTATTGTCATTATGTTTGTGGGACAGCAGTTCTCTTTGGAGACCGATTTTCATGTTCTTCCCAAAACCATTGACGAAAGTCTTGTCTTGCAAACTATTGCCTGCGAAAACATTAAAACATGCAAAATGCAATAGCCATGAAACAGAATACACTCACATAAATGAGGCCAAAACGCAAAGGTCAGCAGTTTGTTGACTTGAATTGGATCCAGAACTTGGATGGGCATCACACAATCATGTCGGAAGTTTAATGTTTTTGCTCTGAACATTTTGTCAGCAGTTGCCAGCAAATTAAACCTGACCAGATTACCATACATCATTACATTCAGTACTAAACTGGATCCAAGTGCCAATCTTATTTAATTATCATTCAAACGTATAACTTGTTAAATACATTGTTCAAAGTTGCGCTCTTGCATTCGTCCAGTTGATCTGCATCTCATTATTCAGGGAGAAGAATGGATTTCTGTTTCCAGTATCTTTGCAGTAAATAACGTACACAACTGCGGTCAATTAGCAGTTCTGTGTCCACTGCCAACCAGCCTGGCTTTCCTGTGTATAAATGAAAGTCACAGCGGCTCACCACAAGACGCCTCTGGGTTAAAACCTGGAACCTCTGTTTGTGGGGTTTGCGTGTTCTCCCTGCGAGGGTTTCCACCAGGTGCTTTGGCTTCCTCCCACAGACAAAAACTATGCAGACTAAGTTAAATAAAGAGACCCTGAATCGTCCACAGGTGTAAATGTGAGTGTGAATGGTCCTTTTCTGCACCATGTGTCATGATCCAATTAGGTAGAGCAGATTGTAGAGTTGACAATTGGGAAACTAATACAACAATTAGTGAATTAAAAGTGAATTTGAATCAGTTATGGACAATGACTGTTGGTATCGACACAAATGTACAAATGTGACTTACAACAAGGATAAAGATATGTATTATTTTTAGTATACAGGAAGTAGACTGGGTAGGTATTTTTAGTATACAGGAAGCAAATGAGGGATGTGCCAAAAAGAGCTGGAAATGTGTTCAAAATACCCCCGAAATTCCATTATAGAATTTATTGTATAAATGGTGTCAGTCCTTCCAGTCATTATAAAAAAGTCAATGTAGGTTCACTGTTTTTATTTTTGACATCAAGGGTTTTCAAATAGATGTTATAGGTCCCACTGCAGTGACAGCAAGTGACGTCACCAGTGTCCAATCTGCTTCTGTGCGGGATGCAGCACGAGAGCGAATTATACATTCGCGGATCGTCGGATAATCGACGACTGTGTCTGGATTGGTCGCTGCGCAGCGAGGACGCGGAAGGAAATGTGAAGCTGACGCAGGTCGGTCACACCTCCCCCTGTCTCTGCACACACTCCAGCCGACACACACTTGACACACGTTGGACACAACAGCAGGGATACGAAGTGGAGCAGCGAGATCCAAGTCATTCTTGCAACGGGTGCCTGAATGTGACGCGGAACTACGGAACAACAACAGGTACGCACATTTTTCCTCGATATCTACGAACAGGTATTCGGGCAGAATTGAGCAGAAAATAATACTACAGAGGAGGCATCTTGATACAAATTGTGAACTATGTCTTGGTGGACTTTAAAATCCTGGGACAAACAATCAACAATGTGATAGCTGGTCTCTGACTTTCTATGTAGATGCCTGATGTATATAATATTTTAGTCATAATACTATAGTTACAATTCTAGTTTGCAGAAAATAAGGATGCCAGTGGATCACCTCTTGTGATTTCAATTGCTATGTCAATCATTTCTGTCATTACAAATTAGGTTGGATATTTTACTGGATACTCCTTATATGCACAGACCTCAGCAAGGTTTATAACACGTTTGATTTTGTGGTCCTATGTGAATCTATACCCAGGGTCCAATGATTTTAATTTGCTTTTGAAGTAAATATTGATTTCATCATTTAATTTCCTGTTACAGGATCCTGTCTGAGGTCAATCCTCTTTGACAAACACCTACTGCTCTAAAAGAACTCACAACTGAAAGGTGTGTCTGCATTTCAGTATGTTTGTCTGCACTGAAGGTACACTGCAATAGATTTAGGTATGTGCTTAATTGTATGGGTTGACCTGAGACATTTTTGGAAGCCTTTTTTTTTGGTCATTTACTCAACCTGTTGTGTGGATGTGGCTTGTGATCACTTGCTTTTAAGAAAAAAAAAACATAATAAAAATGGCACCATCATGAATAAATAAAATAAACTGACAGCAGAGATGAAAGCATTCCGCTCATCCATCATGCCACTCCCAGTTATCAGCATCCATGCAAAGCCTCTAATGTGCACGTAAACACTGGACAACTGAACATATTTTGTAAATATAGAGCCATAAGTCATTTTCCTGGCTGTTAGGAACTGACTAAAATAGATAAGACCTTTAGCGGATGAGCTTCCTCTTTATTCAGCAGAGTTCCTCAAACTCGGCGATGACAGATCGCTGAGAAGCATGTTGCCACAAGGATGCCTCAGTGACACGCCATTAAATCTTTGTGTGGATGCACTACATAGTCCACACAAAAAGGGGCAGCTTTTCCACAAACTGAGTGAGCAAATAAAACTGAAATCATTCAGTACTGAGCTTTAGCATGTAGGGTTTGGTTGGTTGGTTGTGAAACATCAAGAGTTGAGAGCGATCGCGTCACATTAATACCCACTCGTTACGATTGAATTTGCCCCCCTTGTGGGCAAATGTGTATCGATCATCGGTCCGCTTTTGGTAGTTGGATCATATGTTCAGAAAGCAAAATTGCTGAGATGATTTCCTGTCGTAAGGAATTTAGTGTCAACACTAAAGCATCTCAGCGCGTTCATCAGTCACAATCAGCTACTGTCGGTACTGGTGACTTTCCACCAAATAGCAGTCATGTATGGATACATGGACATTATGAAGTCTTTAAGGTGGCATCAGTTTAAGAAAATAGTGGTAGTGGAGTAAAGGTGCAGGACATTTTGTGGACAAATGCTGTGGTTGCAACATTGGAAAAAAAGAATGTGCTGTAATGCAGCCGAAATCACCATCCAGTTGGTTCCACACGTGTATTTGTGTTTTGTTTCTCACTTGATTGAAACAGTGACTCAGAAGATATAGTGACAAGGAAAGATTCACATGAACTCGAACAAATCTTTTGTTTGTTTGTGCCAGTGACATCTAAAGTGATCAATCATCAGGATGATTTTAGACAAGCTAACAGTATTTTTGAGCACTAGCAAAGGAGCAAACAGGTCAGGTTGTCTGTGAAGTTTGTCGGAAGGTTGCTTGCTGCTAGCTTGCGGCATAAAATCATGGGGAATCTGGACTTGCTAGTTTAGTTTTTGGATGATTGGCCACGTGTCTTCAAGCAAACCAGCAAGTCTAGATGCCTAGGATTTAACCCCGTAAGCTAGCAAACAGGATGTTTGAACCACAAAAACAAAAGACACAAAGTACAACGTGGGGGAATGGCCCTCTATGGGTGTGACATTCCAACTTGTCTCTGCATTCGTAACTTTTTAAGTGAACACAGCTGTTTCCCCTTCATAGTTGAGGAAGGCGGCGTTATGTTTTATCTTACGTTTCGGTGTGCCATCATTGGCTCTGCGATCTGTCCAGCCTGTGGGAGCCTCTTGAGGGAAAACTAAGAGGCTGCTACATTTTAATAACTCAAGATTGTGCCAGTGACAGTTGCGGTGGCTTCTCGGAAATCGTGAGTAGGGTGTCTCAGGGGCACATATAGATAGCAAATGTGATTCCAGCTGCCACTTTGGCATCCCAGTCTTAATGATGTGGTTGTTGATTGACTGGGGTGTTTCTTCTCCAGCTCTTTGAGCAAGTATCAAGTTGCTGCACCATTGTTGATCAGAGCCACTTATGATGTTACATGAAATAAACAGGTGAGAAGGATTATACAGCTGTCGCGTTGCGCTGCAAGGGGACTCTTCATGGTGCGTGTGTTGGTGTTCTGCTCGTCACGCGAGGACAGTTTTGATCCGTTTCACTATTTTAAGCATACTGCTCTTCATACTGCCAAGTCAATCGGATTCTTAAAAAAAAAACAAAGATGTTCCAGATGAATTTCATTCAGCACAGTTTTTTTATGTTATCTCTTTTGCCTTTTCATGTTGAATGATTATTTGGAATAATAAGTACGAAAAAAAAAGATGTCATCATGTCAACAAAGGTTAGACTTATGTCCCCTGTGTCTTGAACTTGTGTTCAAGCTTGTGTGCAGCTGATTTACGTAGAGGTTAGCAGCTGGTGAAGTGTTTGGTTCAGATGTCGTGAAGGTGAGAAAGTGAATCATAGGGGAAATGTGATTTCAGTGACATGCTTGTTATTGCATATGTGTGTATGTGTGTAAGTAATTGTGTTTGTGGGTGACATCCGTTTTAAGAGTCTGAAATCATGATTATGCTGCAGCTGACCACACGCTGGGACATCTGCAGCCGGTTATCAGCCGTGGCGTTGTTTAATGCAATCTCAGGTCTTAGAGTCAACTTCTCATTCATTGTGTCACACATGGTCCATAAAGCAGCCACAAAGCCCTTTGGCTCTAGCGTCAGAAAAGTTCTTAAGTTCCTGTTGGGAGGCATTGAAAAGTTTCAGGGGCATTATTTTATTGCAACAGTAATTAGAATCAAACTTGTCCATAACAATCGCCGACAACTTTCAACAGAAATTCAAGTCAGGGGAGAGTTGTTTATTTTCCTGCTCAGCTGCGCCATGCTGGAAAGGAGAACACGTGAATGCCATTCCCAAATGTGCACAGTAAGCTAAATTGAGGGGTTTGTTGAGACTTCAGGAAATTGTTCCTTTAAGGCCAAAAACAACAAACTGCCAGAAACGAGGAGAGTGGGATGTTCTTAAAGCACAAGGAGGGCGTGAGGGAGGACAGATCCATTTTAATACCCTCTGAAATACGAGCGAGGATACACATTAGGACCAGCTGATAGTGTGGTTTTAAAATCCCTCTCATAAGCAGGCAGCATGTTCCACCTTCCAAAGTCCCTGAAGATGAATCACTTAATTAAATATCAATTATTTGATCCCTGACATTTAACTTACTCAGAGGCTCGTGTGTCACTGATAAAACCTTCTGGACCTTGAAACGAATGACATGACCCTACTGGAGAACTGAGAGTGTGTAAGACCTTATAAGATTAGAAGAAAAGGTGACTTGAGGCCAAAAGTGTAGTTAGTCTGCAGTCTGAAGTCAGGGATGCACAGCAGATCATCCTTTACACTCCATGTCTTACTATTTTTTATTGTCATATGGACCAAATAATAATAATAACAATAAAATAACAACTACAACAATAATAAGAATAAGCCAACATGAACAACATGGAAAAGCAATACAGCCTTTAGATTGTTGTGAAGACTATTTAAAAAAAGGTTCATGATGACCTCTATATTTACAATAAAAGCAAAAGAAAGTAAATAAAACACAATTTAACAGAAGTATGTGATGGAAGTTTCTGTTGCTTCCTCAAAGTAATGATCGTAGTAATACATCGTTTAAGTTGTATTATCAAGAGACTTGTTAGTTTGGTAGCCAGATGAGTAACCTAAGACAGCCCTCGATGCAAATTATCCGTGACTAAACAGCACGTCTGCCTTTTTTCACAATCACAGCTGTTCAGTTTCACCAGTCTGCTTTTGAATCTTAGATTGGTCACCTCTGTTGGATTCCGCTTAGTTTTTATTGACAGCCAATCTTCATTAAGTTGAGTCATTCTATGATTGATCATATTCAGTTTGATGCTAATGCTCATGATTTGCTGACAGTAGCATAACAAGCTGAATGATTGCTTTGACCCGTACTTCACCCTAACGTACAACTCTTGGCTGTGCCAGTTTGAGGGGGATTGCCTGCAGTGATGCCCAGATCTCCAAAATCTCATTCTCGGAGCCTCTCAAGGTCTCGAAGCCACTCAAGGTCTCGGTCAAGATCCCGATCAAGGTCCCAGTCTACCTCTCTCTCCAGAAGTCGCTCCAGATCACGCTCAAGGAAGCATCGCTACAGGTAGATTTATTCAGTGACAACTCTTATTATTTTATGGTCCAGATCAACCGTGATGTGTGTTAAAATGTTTGTTATGTCTGTCCAGATAATTTCGCTGCCACACCTTGTGTTCCCAGAGCAGACTTTAAACAAGACTGAGTCTTGAGCGTAATTACTGATGTATGTATGAATGCAGTGTCCAGACCACCACACCCTTTTTGCTTACTATGCAAATTACTCTAACAAAGTTACAAAAGTGTCAATTATGCAAATTAACACTTCACATCTTAGTCCTCTTTGCCAAGCATGTGTGAAATTCTATCCACGTAAGTCATTGACAGCGTTGTACTAGAATGCTTTTACATTTCAAAATGTCACTCAGTCATGACTGAGGAAAATGTCAACCGGCAGGTTCTGTGCTCGAGTCAGTGTTTCCTGTTCAGTTCAAATAAAAAGAAAATACTATTAACATCCAGTCAAGAAAATGTTTGTAAAATGGGCATGACTCCCCAGAAGCCATCTGTAACAGACATTAATGAACAACCATAGATTACAAAACTGTTTCTTATTTCTACCCGATTTAACCTAACCTAAACCCTAAGACTCTTCACATTCCCTAGATACAGAGACATGTATGCAAAAACAACACACCATGTATTGGTACATAGAAATTCATATATACATTCGCTGGGCAGTTCCTGGTCACTGCAGTAGTGTATTTGATTTGAATCTGCACCCTTTCGACCCTGTTTTGTCCTGGACTTGGTTCTCATACAAACAGTGGTGTAGTACGTTAATGGATTTGGATCCAACCCAAGCTCTGAAAGTGGCTTCTGTGTTTGGAGGAAATTGATGTTTGAGAGAGAGTTCAGTTGTCGGTGAAGGGAACTTAATTAACAGTGAATATCATTGCAGTATACATTGCAAAGGAAAACAAACTCAATATTGGATTCAATTCTATCTACCTATTATTATTTTACTTATCTATTATGACAATATTTATTTATTGCTTTGCTAAAATCAATGACGTTGTCAGTGCAGGATTAGCTGTGGACTACACTGTGCATTTGGGAAGAAAAAAAAAAAGATGTGGTTTCATGCTGATGCTGTTTCTGGCAGAATGACTGTGGTATTGCAGTCAAATAGCAGGGCAGCTTGGTTCCTGGCAGTGTCGCAGCACATATTAAAATTAGCATAACGAAGAAGAGACATGGAAGGAATCTAATGGTTTAGTCTTCCTGAAGCCACCCTGCATATGAGCAAATGGCTCTGTGGTCACACTCCACCACTGTGACAAGCCTGAATGCACACATTTGCAAGTTTTATATATAGAGATTCACACATAAACCAACAGAAAACGAACATAACTTTGAAGAAATGATGTACTTTCAGTGCTGCTTAATCTATACTTTTCAAAGTGACAGAATAATTTAGTTGTCGAGTTTTAGGAATAATGAAATAATGGAAAAGTTACACAATTTCATGGTACAATCATAAGATTAGTGTCTGATTTCTGTTTCAATAAATCCTCTTTAAACTGACTGGCCAGTCCTTGTCCCCGGCAAACATAGAGTCAAAGGATTTGAGTAGAAAACCCACCCTTCCCCGTCCATGTGACTCTGCTCAACCAGAACTGCTCAGACAGCGGAGCAGTTTCTGCAGCTCGCACTGTGAAGTGTGCAGTGCTGCTCTGAGTGTTGCTTTCTTTATTCGCTCTGTATTCCAATGAAAAAACGCACTCGGTGAGTTCAGCGGGTCTTTCATTTTCCTATGTGGTTTCAGTGTGATTGCTTTTAATGTGACACAACTTAAGTTTGTTAATGTACTGCGCGCTTTGTAAGTACTGTACATTCGATAGAGTTTATGTGCATGTATGTAACGTTCAGGTGTTGGGTTGTATTTGCTGATGAACTAGGTAGTTTGTTACTGACGAATGTGTTGAACAGATTTTCCGACAAACATTAGGTCGATGCAAAGGTTCATGCCAGATCGATGTGGTTAGCCTTTAAAACTGTGAACTACTGGTTGAATTATAAATGCAAAGACAAGAACATAAAGTATCATGGTGATAAACAAATGTTCAGCTTAGAGCGTCGCACACGAGGTTTAATATAATAAGTGCAGCAGAGACACCTTGTGGACTAGTCTGACCCTGCAACCTTGTTCAGCACTCCACTGTGAAATGCCATTTTATTTCATTCTACTTCTCGAGTTCTTCATTCATGCTGAAATAAGAATCCTTATTATTGGCAGTTTAGGTAAAACATTTATGAAATAAATGCAAAGAAATCAAGTTTGGGTTACCATAATAATTAATACATACACATTTCCTCAAGCAAAAATGTGACAAGACTGCTTAATTGTCAGATGGCCTAAATAACCAATAAATAAGGGATTTGATGTGTAAAAATGGGGTTTCACAATATAACATCTGTCCAAAGATGTGAAAGAAAAAAGATATTGAAGTCCTTGTTTTATTTACAGTGATAAAACTGTTAAGACACTTCCAGGATGTCACTCAGAGAAGAAACTCAAAGAGAAAAGTCCACAAAGGTTGGTCGATAAGTCAGTCTTCTGGGGATAATGTGGAAAAAGTAACCCGTTGGCTCAGTGGTGGGATTGAACATGTAGTGAAAGTTACTACTTGGTAAACTTGAGGTGGTGTGAGGTGGTTGCATCAGTGTGTGAATCTAAATATATTTACATTTACCTTCAGTTTAACATGGTGGTAGATCTATATAGTGGTGGATCTATGGTGGTTGTGGGGCTGCTCTTCTGCCTCTGGTGCTGGGACAATGGAATGAATGTGTTGAGGAAATACAAAAATACCTTGTTATGTTTGAATGAATCTGGTTGGTTTTCTCTTTCTTGTTAACCAAAAGTTAACGGTGCATCGTTGACAAATAACTGTCAATCTCTGAAGATATTATGTGCATGAGAATTCACTCCCTTTGCCTCCCAGACATGTGTTATTCAAATTCCAACTTATGACTCTCAGACTCTGCACTGCTTCAAAATGTAATTTTATGACCGAGATGTAATGGCTCTCACATGTGTTTGGCCACTGGTGGATGTTTAGTGTTTGGAGCCCATGAAAGAAAAATTAAAAGAACAGATTTACAGCATCCAGTTGTACGGTAAGAGGTCACCTAAGATGTACACAATACCTAAGAGATGGTGAAAGTTTTAGCGGCATCAAGCATATTCTATGAAAAAAGTCTTCACAGCTTTTGGAAATGTGCATTTTGATTGAATTAGATTAGTGAGTTTTTATCACTTATAAAGAACCACAAGTAATATGTACTATCAAAAATACAGTCTCTTCACTTTGAAGGTTGCTTGAGTTTGTGGGACCGTTGTAAAACAGAAGAAACTATGTATGTATTACCTGTGTGTTTAATTTTTCTTCTGCCTAATTTTTCCACAGTTCTAGGTCTCGGTCACGGTCAAGATCTCATTCTCCAGCTTATAACCGGGAGAAGAAATATCCAAAGGGATACCAAAACAGTCGAGAGTTCCGGGGCTACCACCGGGGCTTCCGGAGGCCATACAACTTCAGGGGCAGAGGGCGGGGCTTCTTCCCACGTGGGCGCTTCCAACGTGGTGGTGGCTACAACAACAATAATTTCCGCTCCAACTGGAGGAATTACAAACAGCACCCCCAAAAGCAATATCATAATTACCCCCATCAGCAGCAGCAGCAGCAGCATCAACAGCAGCAACAACAGCAGCAGCAGCAGCAGCAGCTGCAAAACCCCTCACAAGGACAATCTTACAACCTCCAGAAACGCTCAGGAAGCCCCCCTCTCAGCCACTCTCGCAACTCGGACCGCTCCTCTTCATCATTGTCCAGACAATCTCAGCATTCTTCCTCTTCCTCACACTCCTCCTCCCCAAAATTCAGGCCAGCCTTGGCGCTGCCTAATCAAAGCTCCAAAGATGTGAACGAGGAGCTCTTAGCCTCCAAGGATGCCCAAAAAGAAGGAGGAGGGGGAGGAGATGGGGAACAAGTGGATCTCGTCCAAGCAGGAGATTCTGGCGAAGTGAAAAGCAGTGGGAAAACTGAGGGGAAATGGCAATGCCTGAGAGAATGCAGCAGTCCAAGGAGAGCCAGTCCTCTGGCAAGCTCTGCTGTTGTTGGTCAGAATGACAGCCAAACCACCAGCCTGTCAAATAGCTCCCCTAAAATCACAAATAACATCAGCAATGGCACCCCCTCCTGGCAGATGGGGTGTAATTCATCTACTACAAAAAAGCCCACTAAGGATCCAGTGCTTTCCAGTTTTGACTTCTTGTCCAGCGGGGACTACCTGGATGGAGATAAAACAGCAATCTCCATTGCCTTCAAGAAGTAAGGCTGATTTTATTCTTTTTGTGTTGGATAGTTTCAGCAAACGTTATACTGTAGATATACAGTTCAGCATATTATGGCTTATTTTTTTGTCAAAATGAAATGCTTTCATGTACAGTAAAAGTTTGAGATCTGTGTGGTCTGACAGCCGTCTGTTTCGAGAGATAAATCATCAGTCAACCGTTTGTCACATAACATGTTCAGATAGACACAGTCCATCTCTTCATCTCTTTGTTGCTGTTTAGGTTTTTGGATGAGCAAAATAAAAAAGCAAAATTGGCTAAGGACAATGCCAAGAACACCGAAGCAAATGCTGTGGATACGAAGGAGGCGAGCGTAAATGGTAAAGCATCCAAAGGAATCTCAGTGTCAAAAGGGTACAAAAAGGACATTGATGGTGAAGTGTCTCTGAACAGTTTGTTTCTGTCTGGTGATGGAGAGGAAGATGATGAATTGACAGTCAAACCCCATCTCAAGGCTTTTCATAATGACCGGCACAATGGTGAAGAATCTTCGAAGACAAAGATAAAGGTCACACATTCCGCCCAAGAACTGTTTGACGCTTGCTTTGGCAAATGGCAGAATGTGGTAACTAACAGTGACCTGGATACCATGACAGAGGAGATGAACCCTAGTCGAAGACCAGACAAAGCATCTGCCATTGCAAAGCAGAAATTGGTTGGAGATTTTGAGAAGCTTGCCAATGAAAGGGGTTATAAAGCCGGAAAAATGTCAAAATGTCCCTCCAGCCTGTCTCCTACAGCACCACCAAGGAGAAACTCTGACATAGAGATGTATATGTTTCGGGGAGAGGACTCGCCATTTACATCGTCAAGACAACAGGATGCAAAATTTAATGTCAGAATGGATTTCTTGGGAGAGAGCTCCATCAGGTGAGCATCATGCAGTGATGCAGTTATGGAATATTAAATGATCCCATGACTATTTCCACTAGGTACATAAAATGTTTGTCTTTCTTTTCAGCTCTTCTGATGTTTTAGCTGAGGAGCGACAGTTGTCTCAGGATCTTGTGCAGTCTTCAAAAAAGGATCAGGGCTTTCGCTCCATCTTTCAACACGTTAAGACTGCTCAGTTACATCAAACTCCCTCTGAATTGTTTGCTCATCACATCGTCACTATCGTTCACCACATTAAAGGTGAGATGAATCTCTGTGTAACCCAAATATCACCTATTAGTCTCAACACAAATGAATCAGTGACAAACGAGATTGAATTTGCATTTTTTTCCTTTTCAAAAGCAGCATTATGGTAATGAAACAGAGTGTAAGACCTAATGAAAGGTATGACCAACGTGGCTGAAAAGAACTAAATATTTGAGAAATATGGACGTTTTTTTTATGCTGTAAAGCATTATTCTGCCTTTCAACCTTTTGGTGACAGAGTAGGTTTACCACCAAACGATTTTAAAGCAGTTATCTTATGGTAAGATAGTAAGCCCATGCAAAACAGTATCAATGCCCCAAGCTACATATTAAAGTATTCAGTGTCTGTGCCTGTTCCCTCTCCTCTCTCCATACAGCTCAGCACTTTGCATCTTCTGGAATGACTCTAAACGAGCGATTCACCATGTACCAAAGAAGATCTGCAGAGAAGGAAATGATGAAGCAAAGAAAAAGCCCAGAGATTCACAGGTAGTCGCCTATTGAGTGACCCTCTCACCTTCAGTGTGCTGTGGCTTCACCTCCTCTTTTAACAGCTTTCAGGTATTTCTTTCAACTTTCCTACTTGGAAATCTTGGCTTATTTGCTCTTATGCTTGGTGGAGGTCAGTTCCGTTTTCCCACCGGTTTACTTGCGGTCTTTGTCCTATTAGGTGTCGTACTTCAGTGTGGCTTATGGTTTGTTTTTTTCGGCACACACACACTATCATGATTTAATTGTTTGTCGTTACTGTTTTTTTTGTCTCATAGGAGAATTGATGTTTCACCAAGTGCTTTTAAGAAACACGCTCACCTTTTTGAGGCGATGAAAAGCTCAGAGGATGGCACTTACAAGGTGACTGAATATTTTGCACTATGAAGTATATTGGGGAAAACAAACAACAGCAAACCAGTGAGCAAGACAATTGCCTTTAGACTGCAGTCTCTCGAAGCTGGCGGCTTTCCTTATGGGAAGAGGCTCAAAGTCTAAGGAAAGCGAGTGAAAAATAAGGCACTTTGACTGTTGTTTGTTGTGTATCACCTCCACACTTGGAGAATTGGTTGTACTGAATGAATGAAATAAAATCAGACATGGAAGCTGCTGTGCCCAAGCTGTTCAGAGGAACTTATTGTCTTCGTAAGTATTCTTCACAAATAAGCAAGGAAATATTCAAGAGCAAAAAATACTTGCTTCTATGTATTTCTTTACTGATGCACAGATAGTGTTGTAAACATCGACGTTTGTAAACTCAAACTACCATTGTGTGTGTCATGACAACAGCTATTCATTCAAACAAAACACATACACAACACATACAAAACTCAGGCCCAAGTACTAGTGATGACTTTCACAATCTCCCCATACCATAACTATGTTCTAAATCCCTTAAGATTGAACCGCAATCTAAAATGTGTTTTGAAAAATGAAACCTTTGGCTCAACACTGATTTGGACCAGCAGAACAGTTTCTAGTGGGTTTTCTCATGCCAGTCTTTCTCTTTTCTTATGCATTCTACTATTTAGTTTACAAACCAGGTTGGCTGACAGCAGAGTGGTAGCATCTCCATGCTAATCCAAAGTCCGTCCACGAAGTTGTGTTCTGTTCTGATTTGCCCAGGACGGAGGGGAAAAAATGAAAGGTGACCCCATGGACCTTCGATTGGATATTGAGCGCCGTAAAAAATATCCCATCCAGGACAGGGATTGCAGTCAGGAGAGGGGAAGAGATATGAGAGATTCCCCAGATTCTAGTAGAGAGAGACCTGTGGAAAAGGTCTCCAGATCCCACAAGAAATCAAAGTATGTTTTCCACCCTACTTTGTATTGTTGAATGTTGTTGTAAATGTGACTGGGGCCCATAACTTTGCATGTACCCTTCCTCTTCTAGGAAAAGTAAGCATAAGCGCTCTCGCTCCAGCTCATCCTCGTCTTCATCATCCTCTAAGTCACAAAAAATAGAGGATTTGCTTGATGACAAATCTGATGTCAAAGATGAAGGCTTTGACAGGGCCAGACTGGGCCAAATAGAGCCGCTTGGACCCGCTGAACGAGGAAGACCACGTGGTGGATTTGTAAGTCCAGTCTGTGGAGGTTTTCATCCTCTGTGAACTGTTTTGACATTATAAGTAAAAACAGCTATTACGAGAAAAATCATTTTGCCTTCAACTGGTCTTTTTCAAATATTAGCAGGTACGGGTTCGTGGAAGGGGCTGGAACAGAGGCAATAATCAGGGAACCAACTCGCATTACAATCCTGTCAACATGGCAGTAGATTCAAAAAATGAAGACTGGGACCCAGAATATACCCCAAAGAGCAGGAAATACTACTTGGTAGGGCAGATCGCAGTCATCAAATAACAGATGAAACATATAGTGTATATTGTTGTATTTTAGTTGAATCTCGTGGACCTTTGTTGCCCTCTTTCAACCTTTTTGCTTCTTAAACTCAGCACGACGACCGAGATGGTGAGGGCAAGTGGATGGACGACCGTGGGCGGGGCCGTGGCAGCTTCTTACGTGGAAGGCCACGATTCATCATACGCAAAGCTACCACAGGCCCAAACATCAAATGTGCCAAATGGGCTCATGATAAGTTCCAGGACAACGGGGAACAAGATGACGTGCAGGAAGAGGAAGTGATGGAACAGGACCACAAGGAGGGAGAATTGAATGGATGAAATACTTGATGCTAAGAGCAGATGCTACGAATCTTAATGGTCATCTCTTTTGTTAGGACTCTGATTTCATTCACAGCAGTGACACATGCAGATTGTCATGTTTTTATATCTCATCTGACTACTCCAAAAAACACTCTCATTGGTTCGTCTACTCGACATGTTACATCAGGACATGACAGGACAGGACAAGTCATGTTTTTCCTGCAAATAGTAAACTGTTCATCTAGTGTTTTGGTTAAATTAATACTTTGGTTGTGGGGTTTAAATATATTACATTTTGGACTTTTCGTGGATGCAGCAAGACAAGATCAAGAATTTGCTGTACTGGCATTATACACATGAAATTCTAAATTAGTTTTGGGGAAAAAAAGAATGCTTGCTATTTTTTAGCTGTATCGCGTCTGCGATGGAATAGCAAAAGTACACTGTGCTGTTCATACTGACATAAAAACTTCACTGTTGATTCAGTTCAGGATAAAATGACCCTGATCATGCAACGGGACCAAACTATAGTGGGTCAAAGGTCACACTCTGCAGACGTTAGGTGTATTTCAGTTGTTATTGCACTGCTTACTCCGTATTGTCAGAAATTTGTGTGCTCACCGAAGTCACTCTCTGCCTGATGATGTTGGATAACATGTAATTACTGGTATGGTTTCTGCTACATTTAGTTTGTAAAAAAAATGGCTTTGCATAGATTTTGATGTGAATTTCACTTCTGGTTTTAAACTTTTTTTCCACACAATTATGTGTAAAGCATTGTTGTAAATTCTGTATCGACATTAATTGACTTAGCTAAAGTCAGCAGGTGATGAGAATTATTAATATGCGGGGCAGTTTGTCGGGTAGCATTTTTCAAGTGATTATTTTTCATAAGCTTTCATTAACACATTATTTCGGGCGCAAGACTTCAGGGATTATTCACACGTCCAGGAGTTATGATGTAATTATCATTCTTTTAGAGGTTCTGGCTAAATGCTCCCTTTTCACTGTCCAGGTTGTGCTCGGCTGTGCCTTAGCTGTTTGGGAGGAACACGGAGAGTCAAAACAGTTTAACAATGGATGGAAATTTACTATAAAGCTTTATAAAGCTACAGTTGACTCAGGCTTGCCTCTGTTTAGTAAACTTCCCACAATATCAACACAGGAACATGTTTGTCCTTTGCTGTGAGTGTGTTCTTGTGTAAGATGTGCCTGTGAAAGAAATAGGCAATATCAAACTTAAAATGAAACAGGTAACATTGCTTTTTTATGAGGTGTTGCTACTCTTCTGTAAATTAAAAACATGGTAAAAAAAATACTTTTGACTTTGTGTGTTATTGCATTTTTTCCCCGTTACACACAGGTTTTTATGATTCAAAAGCGACTTTTCAAAGAAATTAGAGCTCATCTAATGTATGTGGGGACGAAGACCCAAAGTGAACCTTCATTCTAGGTCAGCAGGGGGCGACTCCTCACATAAATTAATATATGGCGGCAATAAACATCTTCCCATTTACCTATATCTATAAAATAGTTTGTTCTTATTATAAACTATCCCCTAAACGGCACATACTTCAGGGTGTTGTTACGATGTGATTTGCCAGTTTTTACCACGGTGACCCATCAACCAGGATTAAGGTGAAGTTGACAATCAAGTGTTGTGTTTGGATTGACCGCTTACTCCAGTGTTTTCTAAATAAAAGATTCACAAGGGAATGAGGGCAGATGGATACGGTGGACATAATGCTCCCGCCCTGCCCCACCTGCTTTGGGGACGGCCAGGATTCAGAAATACAGCCAGAAAACACCTGCAAAAGTGAAAGGCCACTTTTATACAGTCTATGTGCCGACATGGTAAGAGATACAGCCCACCTCCTTCACTCTGTCAGTGTTTCAGTAGTCAGTTTCTGATACTATAAGACATTTTTATAGTTTACTGTAGGTAGTAAGCGGCTTTTATTGATTATTGTAAATTATTTTGACAGAGCAGGAGACACTGAGGAGGAACTGGACTCGACTGGTGGTGCTGGACGACATCAACGGACATTGAGGCAACTCCCTCGTGTTCTACCAGTTTGGCTTTTAGCCTCTTTGCCTGAAGGGTGTACGAAAAAACAGCAGCAGAGGAACACAATCAAACCCAATAGCATCTATGAGAAACCGATTCAATATTGACTTTGGATCTACTGTTGTGCAGCTTTTTAAATCCTGTACATGTATATGAAGGAATGCACCAGGCGTGGTGTGTACATTTATTCCTGCTGACATTTTGTGCTGATATTAATCTCACTGCATTTGTTGTCATGCTCTATTTTCAGCCATACTTTATCTTTGTTCGACAAGTATAAACCCGTCTTACCTGTTTGCCTCTTCTCTCTCTCTGTCTAGCTCACCCTCCCTCTAACTCCCCTTTCTGTCTTCTTGCCATGTCTAGCCTCAGGAAAAGTTGCTGAATGTTAATGTTTGACAAGTAGGAAGAAGGGGCCAGGGCTTCCATATCGCTTTGCTCTCAGTTCTCCCTCTACACAAGAGGTTGTGTGTGTACTTTGTGAGGGAATTACATACTCAAGGCTGACAGAGAAAGAACATCGGATACAATGGGTGAGTTCACTGTATTACTTGTGCTTACATACAAATACACTCAATGTTTTGATCTGTCTGATCAAAACAGACTTTGTTCCTGTATGACTTTCATGGAGAAAGAGAGATCATGACTTAGCTGTTTTCCTTCTGCATGTTTCTTGGCAAGAATATTCATTTTATTCAGCAAAAACATAAGTAAATGGTTACCAGTATACAATATTACATTGACTGATGTCGTGTTCTTTGCACTGTGACTATTTTTATGGCAGTTTGTCACTTTATTTAAGCAAAGCCTCTCTAAAGGTCTCTTAATTAGGCTTTCTTGTTTTAAATAATACTCTGGAAATCAGTATCCACTGATAATAAAAGAGAGACAAATACAGTACAGTTTATTCACACACATCTTTGACTAGCCTGCCTAGTCTGTCGTTTTGAAATGTAATGACGCATCACTTCTGAGGCAAGTGTAGCTGGCTTTGACCAGAGAATCTAATTTTCTGCCCCATTTATGGATACACTGTAGAGGTGCTGGTGCTGATCAACTTCGAGAGCACCATGGGAGATGAGCTCTCAGTGAGGGCGGGTGACGTGGTTAAAAACGTCACGGTGGCCAGCGAGGAGGGATGGCTGCAAGGGGAGCTGGATGGAAAGACAGGGATCTTCCCAGCCAACTTTGTCATGGTCTGTTAAGTACTGGAACGCCTGTTGCTACTGTTTATGTGTATTTATGCTCACTGACGTGTGCTGAATATGCCTCATTTTAGCTTTTCATTACAGGAGGTGCCGGTCTATTTGACAGGTGACAGCAAAAGGGAACCACGCAGCATTAGAAAATGTAAGAATAGATCAAATTCATGGCTGGAAGCAGCAATGAACCCTGCACCCTGATGACAAATTACTTATAGCATTTTGAAAACCTTGTGTTTCTTCTACCTAGCAGTATATTCAAAGAAAATCATAGAAAATAGGAGCAAGACACCTACATAGTATCATAGTTGTGGTTAGTGCAGTGTACGCACAACAATGCAGTGCTGCAGGCTGACAATAAATACAAACACAAGTATTTGTTCCTCGCTACTCAAATCCTCTTGTAATAATTTATGAACATGTGGCAGATAAAAAAAAAAAATCAAGTATAGAAATGTTACAAACACAAGTGTGCTGCTTCAGACATCACTTCTGACAACATTATCTTTTTTGTCAATTCAGCAAAGAGAAAGAAATCGGCGAGGAAATGTGAGGTAGTGTTTGCCTACAACCCCATGAATGAGGATGAGCTGAAGCTGGATGTTGGGGAAATTATCGATATCATCAGCGAGGTACAGTGCCCTCTGATCTCTACTCAGTCACATTTGAGTCCAGTCCAGTTGGTTGGTTGGTTGCTGGTCAAATCTTGACATGTGCACCTGGATTGTACACTTTCCCACACTGAAAATCGGAGTGTACTATTAAATCAGGTTAAGTGGGTAAATGTTGGCTTTCTCAGTTGTCTATAAAACACTTGTAGTATTCTTTCATTGTTTGCGTATGAGAGTCTCTGTTTAACTGACTGCCAGGGTGACATTACCGGTTTCCCAGACAAATTATTGACTACACAAGAGAGTGTTGATTTCAATGTTCATGTGATCTCATACGGAGGACTACAACTGCCATCATGATAAATGAATAAAAACACAATTAAAAAAAAACTATATAGAAACACAAGCCTCACTTAAGACATTAAGCAAATATAACATTACAACATAGGAAGTAATAAAACAATATGATTTCCATACATACATTTCATTTTATATTCTTTATTTAGTATTTTTTAGTGAGTCAATTGATTTTTAGATTGATTTTATATATATCACCGGCCTATATCATGTCAGTAAACACAGTATTCTACACCGTAATGTGTGTTTTCTCACATATTCTTCTCCCATACTTGTCTATTCATCTTAACCTACATGACAGATTGAAGACGGGTGGTGGATGGGGATAAAGAATGGCAAAGTGGGAGCATTTCCTTCAAACTTTGTAAAAGAAATCTTTGTAGGCCCTAAAGGTTTGTAAACATTTGTTTTTCTTTTTCTGAGATGTTATCTAGATAATAAATAAAAAGCAGATAAACTGATCTTTGCCATCTTTTTTTTAAAGATGGTAAACACAATGATTTCAAGACGAGACCCAAACTCTCAGAGGCTGTGTTTTGTAAAGAGGTACGTAACAATGAAATATCTTTCTCTATCTAACAAAAGACTGCTTTACTTTGACATAATGGCTTTTGTTCTCATCTTCCTGAAGAAAGCTCAAAGGGCAAGTGTGCGCAACAAGGAAAAAAATGGTAAGTTACAGCATTTCTTCAATTAAAACAGCAAGTCTTAACAAGAAAATCGACTGGAAAGTTTATATATTTAAAAAAAAAAAAACATGAGAGAAGTGTAATTTCCAGAAAGCATTGCGGGTGTGGTAAAATTTAAACACTTGTCAGATAGGAAAATTCTTTGGGGAACAAAGGTTAACTTTTATCTCTTAACTTTCTCACAACCTCATTCCAGTTATGCCTGAGTAACGACCATAGGGTGGCAAAGTAGACTGACACAATTAGTCATTATTGCTGAACAACCTATTTCCATTACCATTTGTCACCATGTTTTCTCTCTCTCGTACATTTCTGCAGTGGTAGTGGAGTGTTGCCACGCCATGTTCGACTATAAAGCCAAAGCGGAGGATGAGTTGAATTTGAAAACTGGGGATGTTGTTGTGATCCTGAGAAAGGTTTGAATCTGATTTCCGGGCATCTTTTGTTTCCCTGTGATTTTCTGTTGTTGACAGACTCAACAACTCCCTCAAGTTGTTTTCTGTCTGTATATTTGCAGGTGTATCTTATAGTTCGACTAGACAAACCAGTTGAGTCTCTCTCAGTGAAAACAAAGCACGCAAGATGACCTGAATGTTTTGATGACGCGAGATGCACAAATCATATGCTCTCATAGGTTTCTGACATACGTTGATTGTTGTGTTTGTATGCTACCGTCATCTTTTGTTGAAATCATCTTAGTCATCTCTTGTGAGCAAATTTCATATCTCAGAGGACTGAGCTACCTTTGAGATTATGTGACTGTTTAATCTCTATCTCAAAGGAAACAGAAGATGAAGGCTGGTGGGAGGGAGAGCTGAACGGACGCTGTGGCTTTTTTCCTGACAACTTTGTCATGGTTATACCACCAATGGACAGTCGAAAAGTGAGTGGACTGAACACACTATCCATGGAATAGCACTGCAAGACAGAAGAGAGGCTTGACCATCGTGCTACCATGAAAACATGGAGAAGCTTTGGAATAATTAATATGGATTTTATTACTCTGAAACGTCCTTCCAAAATAAGAACATGTCCGTTTGTCTGCAACTACAGCCGGTGACTCAGTGTTGTGTTTAAGAAATTACTCACTAAAAAGTGGAAAAACTCCCTCAGTGGAAAAAATGCATAAAAAACATGAGGTATCTTGAATGCATAAGGGGACGTACTTGCCAACTTGTTGAGTTTTCTTGCTCTCCTCCTCTAGACTGGGACCGAAAGCCAACCGCCTGCACGCAACGTCAACAACAGACGCTCAGGTAAACTTACAGAATGTAACAGAATGCAGCGGATTCATGTTGTAGAGGTTCTGACTCCTGGCGTCCAGGTGTGGCTGTGTTCGGGTATTGTGATGACAGTTTGGACTGAGAAAGGTTGTAACAGATTGTTTTGATTGTTTTGTTGTTGTCATTGTTTGTGGACAATTTTACACATATTATCCCTTGTTGAAATCAAACTGGCAAGCCAGAAAAGAGGATGTGGCTTACAGTCATTTCAGCCGAGGAGAGAAGTCTGCAGTGCAGGTTGCAAATTTAGCAAACCCTGCTCAAAGCAACAAAAGGTCTCCGTCCCCCCCCACCTCCCTGTGCATCCGCTTTGCGTGTGCTCAGTTAGAAATTTCCTTATATCATAGTATAGACCAAGTTGTTGCATGGTGACACGGGGGGTATAAAACATGGCAATCCATTTGATTTTTTCATCTGCACACACATGGTGTCCACAGAGCCGTGGTTAAAAAAATACAAAAATACATTTACAACAGATCGGTTTGGGTGAAAGGCCACCATTTTGTCAAGGCCAAATGGGACAATTTTAGGTCCCACTCCTCTCGGGGCATTCCAATATATATCACTGACTGGATTTGATTCGCTCAAATTTAATTTAAAATTATTGTATTTCACATTTACTTGATGCAATGTGTGTGGGCTCCATGTTGGAAATATTCTCTTGTGCAGTTCCACCAATAGTAACCGTTTGGTTTGGCTCAGGAGACAAGAGCATAAAGGGGTTTTGTTGGCTGTTCCATGTAGAACAACAGTTCTTGAGAGAGCCTTGATACCCTGAAGGTTTGGCCCTTGCAGCATGAAAGGTTGTGTTAATGGGTTGGCACCTTGGTCCGCTGCATAGCTTTTACACATCATATTCATCCCAGGAATATTGATATCATCATAATATGGCCCAATCATTGTGTGTATATAAGGTACAGAGGAAAAATGAAGGCTTTGACGTTCATCCCCATCTGCAATGGTAGCCTTGGTTGTGTAACAAGAGAGACGAATGTGAGAGAAGCATGAATAAAGCAAGCTGGAACAGGTTGTTCTGTGTGCAGTCACTGGGAGGAAAAAAAAAACATCAGAAGTAGCACATGAAAAAAATTCTTGCAGCTAATTGAAAAGATGACCTATGTCGACTGTAAAGTGGGGAGACAGCGAGGGACGGGAGTTCCTGAAACATTAACACCAGTGCCTCTTTAAATATTTCCACTGTTTGCACAGTATTATGTTTTTAGTCACATCTCGTGTTCCACACCGGATTCCTATGTAATAGCACACACTGGGGAAGCATTATGCTGCATCTGTGTCAACAAGCAGGGGCAGCATAGAGTCTAGTCCGTCTTTACCTGGGTACCTTTCTGTAACTGTGAACGTGTGTTCATGTGTCTATAAACCGACAAATGAAGCAAATAATCCACCATTTTTTGCTGTTATTTTAGAAGTACGTTTATTAACTTTTATAACACCATCCATTGCCCTGCACGCACCACCAGCAGCAGCACATCCTCACTGCACATCCAACCCCTTTGCTTGGTTAGGAATGCAAACAGCATACTCATCAAAAACTTTGCGGCCCAGCCGGCAGATGAAAACACAATGCGCCATTCAAAAGAGATCATCTGAAATAACTGAATCCCCGGCACAGTGTCATGATTTATATTGGCGACACATTTCCCACACTGTATCGCTCTGAAGAATTTCACAGGAAGTCTCGAGATGGGGGATGGTTGAAGTGGTCATGTGACCCAGTTAAAGCGTCTTGGAGGAAACGGTGGGGGTGGAGGGGGACTGAGGAGAGCTCTGTGACTGAGATTTTCACAAGCAGCATAAGCAGCAGCACTGTACTATCACTGCACTGTGGATGGTTTGCTTGAGAGGAAATGTTACACAATGCTCTGAACATGCAAGGTAGGCTTGTTCTCCTTCGATCTGTATTAATCTCTTACTCTGCTCCATTCAAAGCTGTGTGTTAATACTTTTTTTTTCATTTGGGCTCATCCCCTTACTTCTTCAGCCTGGTTCTTCATCCTCAGGTTTGCGTTAGGTACTAAGTCAAATAGGAGCCACTCACTTTACCATAAGTTCACTGAGGCATAGTAATTTATTCTTGCAGCAAGGTTCACTTCTCTAAAGGGTTGTGTTTTTTTCGGATTAGAGCTAGTGTGATTGCCCCCTGAGAACTTGTTGAGACCCTTGGGACCTGTTACCGCAATATTATTGGACACAGCTGTGACCTCAGCTGCTCCCATATTGTGCAAATCGTTGCCATTCAGGGCGTCTGCATTTACCCAGCAATTAGACCATTACCCTTTAGGCTTGGGTTGGAAAATTTAAATTCCTCTCTCCAACTGATGCATGTGGATTTCAGCATCAATGTAATTCTGTTGAACTGTGTCAGTGAAAACAGTAAAATAACAACTATTTTTGAACATGTCCAGTCCCCACCACTCAGTGCCCATTCATACACTGAAGTAGGCTGCCCTGCAAGGTGCCTGTCTGCTCAGAGGAATTGGTTCTGGGGTTTTACCAGAGACTAACATGGTCTCTGAAGGGGACGAGGATCTAACCAAGAACCTTAGAATTATTCGATGATCTTCTTTACCTCCTGTGGTTCCTCGACTTTCATGGTCCTGGCTTTTGCTCATCATTGCACACACACAAACGTCTTGTTACAATTTTTTTTTCCCCTCACACGGAAATATTACGCCGCTTCAATTCCGTTTCTTTTATTATACACTTGAGTGTGTTTATTACTCTGTATTGGCATGTATATGTAGGTACCATACACCAGGGATGTCAATGCTAATGACAGTGGAGGAAAACAGACGTGCAAGCTGGTACAAGGACTTGTTGTCATAAAATGTGTTTCAGCGCTGTTGATGACAAAAGCTGCATTCACACCACAGTGGTGTTATTGATTTTTGGTCTTTTTTCAAAAAACTTTCCTAGTAAAGGCCGAGGTGTCAGCAATGGAAAAAGGTGGTCCGACAAAGACAAAAGGTACAGGGCCTTTATTTTTGTTGAAAGCACAGGTACTAGTTCAGCAGAAGGTTACAAGTGTGTGACATTTACTCAACAGATGACAAAACAGAGGCTAAGGACCTGAGAACCAATCCTCCAACCAAAGTCAAGCTGCCATCCATCAACAAGCCCAGCCCACCTCCTGTCAAGGACAAACCGAACAAGATTTTACCCAAGTGAGTGATACCAAAACCTCTGATGATGTCTCTCAAAAAACATCTCAAGATGGAAAATCAAGCACTTTGATGAATTCATAGGCAGCCTTTCTAAAGCAACAGACCACCATTAGGGAATGTCAGGAACACTTTCTCCTCTTTGGTCTGGCACTGGAAGTGTAAAAGCCTTTAGATGTTCAAGGTTTTGGTCGCGACCACTAGTTGCTATGGAGTCCTTAAATAAGAATGCCAGGATGCCCGACCTTTAGTGTGGCACAGTGGAAATACTGGGATGAGTCAGATCACGACTAAACAGACGAGAGCAGCCCATTTCCTGTTTCCTGAACAAACACACACGCAGACTGGGAAGGCTGAGAAAACAAAAACAATCCTGTCTTAAGCAAGCTGCTAATGGAGAACAATTGAATGTGTTTCAAAAAGAGTTTCAAATCTTCTAGTGTCAATCATATAGAACCAGTAGGGTGTAGGATTAGGGTTAGGAGATAGAGGATGTGGAGAGATGTGGAGATGTAGAATAAGCATGAAAGAGTAGAAGACATAGACGTGAAGACTTCCGCTACCAACTACAGAGTTTAGTGAGCTATAAACCACATTCACTCTTTCAGATTTTTTTTTTCTCTGAAAATCAACATTTGTGCAGCATTTTGCTCCACAAAAATTCAAACGGGTCGACTTTTGTCACTTAAAATCACTCCGATTTCCCTGGCAGAACCAATGGTGACATGGCACCAGTCTCACCAAAACCTTCAAAAGAGAAAGTAACTGACCAGTTTGACGGAGTGGATGTGCAGACTGACAAACTGAATCATCCAACAGCAAACAGAGCCAAACCCCCACAGAGGAGACCACCATCAGGCATGGTCACTGCAGCACAAGTACGTCCACTATAGTAAGAGTAGGATTACTTGTTTGTATTGTCAGAAGCCATAAATCTGTTGTTGACACAGAGCTTTTAACTGGACCTCTGCAGATATTCATCGCAACAACTCCCTTTTTTATCTTGCACAGGCAAGGGTACTCTCTAGAACATGACCGTCATAGTCATAAGTGAAATACTACAACATATTTTAACTAAGTATTTGGCTAGTGTTATATATAAGAGCTCCAGTGTTCAAGAGTGTCCTCTGTTCATTGATAGCGACGAGATCAGACCTGATCTCTGGGGGTTATTAAAAGTCATTCAGGGGAATGAAAGCATTCATTGAGTGAGGTGTAGAGTTTGAAAAATGGGAGTGGTACAGTTTAGATAAATGGGTATACTATGGAAAGAGGGCTCTTTTAGCATGAGTGAGTGATTCTTGCAAATTATTATGTTTGTTATCTTCTGCAGGACCAGAGTGCCGCTGACAAGACAGAAACAGAATCATCCACAAAAAAGACTGAGAAACAGTCAGGCTTGCAAACGGTTTGTCACTGACTTCTGCATGCACAGCGATTTAACACTATCTAATCTGGTGAAGGAAATAACCAAATAAGAAAATGCTATCTATAAAGCATAATGTCAGTATAATGTTCTATGATGTATGATGATCTGCACCTAAATCATTTCAGGGTACAGAAAATCTCTTGCCATCACCAGCTAAGCCTGATCCTCGGCCCAAGACACCACCTCCAGCTCGACCAGTGCCCCCCAAAGTACTCGTGGACGGCAGAAATGTAACCCATAAAGAGGAGCTAACCATAGAAAGCCTGCAGGCTGAGCTGAAGGAGCTGAGGATGGCTCTGGAGCTCCTGCAGACACAACATGAGTGAGTGCTTCTCATCTGGAATTTGTAATGTAATGTAAAATGTAAATCAGAGCATGTCAGCAGTCACATAAAGCAGCATGAATCGATTTTTACTTCCATCCCTGGTTGAGTAGGCTATTCAGCATACTCTCTCTCTGTCCTTTCAATACAATGAAATTCAGCCTAAAAACGACTTGCCTTGACCTATTTAAGCATGTCTGCTTGTACAAGCTCCTCTTTTTTCTCTGCGTATCTTTTGATCAGACGAGACATGCAGGAAGTGAAAGAAGAAATGAAGGAGGAAAGAAACAAGCGACTGGCACTGCAGGTCAGAAGGCACACCTTCAGTTTGGCTTTTACACGCACCCACACCGACTGACAAAAGAGTACTGCCACAGCAAAAAATGTTGCAGTGTAAATTATTGCCACAATGTCTTTTTTTTCCCACACAGGAAGAAGTACAAACGTTGAGGAAGAAACATTAATTGACCACATAGTGGGCTATCTGTTGGTACCACGTCAGCCAGTGAACTGCAATCTTAAATGTAGAGAAAAGTGACCTCACCCACTGCAGACATGGAAGCAGGGGCTACACTCGAACGCATCGCTGGGCAAAGGATCAAGCTAGTCCTGAATGACGGCCATGAAAGCTGGATCCTACAAAAGACTTTTCCATCTTTTACATAATTTTACATAAGTGAATGCTGGACATTGCAGATATAACTAGAGTTTTACATGATTTTATATACTTTTATTAATCTCATTCAGGGGTTTTACTGCATCTTTAACCTTTACATAGTGAATGCCTCAGCAGAATATGTAATATATGTTGGTGTACATAGGAGAAAATATTTTGACTTCATGTCACGCAAAAGGACATATTCTAAGGGTATATTTCAAAAAACGGACATGCAGAAAGTTTCTATACCAGAATGTAATACTGCAATGATCCACTTGGAGGCACTATATGTCTTTTTATAGAGTGGAATGTTGCACTTTTCACTGCTGGATTTAATGGATATGAACTGGGGCGAGTGACCCCACGTACTTAGAGAATTACAAGCATTACAATGTCCGATTCAAGGCAGGTGTTAATACGAAACATGGCGTGTTTATGAGACAAAACCATACAACGTGCTGTAAAAATGACCTGTATAAAGAGTTTGTGGAAAAGTCAAAAAGGCATCCTGTGTCACTCAGAAACACTGACTCACTCTGAAAACATAGAACATAGTGACTCACTGTAATGAATGTAGGGAACGTGGGAAGAGAGCTCATGAGGAGTTCTTAACAGCCGTCACTGGGAGACACATTTAGTTGGTTTTGGAGCACATCATCAGTCGCATGGATCTGGTTCTAGCCCCCCCCAAACGGTACTGGTGGTGAGACTAATGGTTCTGTCTGAATCTACTAGCCTTGTCCACTGTGCATCTGGGGAACATCTGGAACTCATCAACAACAGCTTCTGAAACTGCCATGGGAACATCCTATTTTTAAAAACAGTGTAAAATAATAGTAATTAGGGGCATGTTTCCTCTGGGACAATGGCTGAAATCTAGTAAAGACAATGGGTAAACAAACAGAAAACAAGGGCTCAATTCATTTAAAAAAAACAAAAAAATAAATATATTTCTACCTTTCTTTCGCTGAGAGATTTCATTGAGATGATGATATCAGTGATGACAAATGCTGCTTTCACTAAAAGTGACTTTTATGGACAATAATGTACAAATCACTGAAAGTCTCTGAACAGCTTAAAGAAACTGAGGAGTTTAAGACAAGTGAGTGATTGGACTGCTGGGACTACAGTTTTGAAACCTGAAGTACTGGAAGCTCAGAGTTCAGACACAAAAAAACTAAAAAAATAAGATATAAATAGAAATAATGATAGAGCAACTGAGTTGACAAAGAACAGCTTGTGTCTGTCAAAGAAAATGGCTGAACAGATGCAATCACATGCATGAACTCAAGGGGAATGACAGTAGGGCCAAATATTGATATTATAATAAGATCACAGCTATAAAGCTGTGATGTGACAAATATATTAAATTTGACTGTTGCATCAAATGTTCATTCATTCATCCTCATCCCCCTATGGGTCGCAGCCATGATGGAGCCGATCCCCAGCTGTCGACGGGCGGACAGGAGGGTACACCCTGGACGGGTCGTGTGTGTGTCTGATTGTCTGATTGTCACTTTGTCGTCACCTGTGTCTCGTTGTCTCCTTGTTGTGTATATACAGACCTCCTGTATATATTACCTCTGCGTGTGACTTCCCAGCGTTTTTTCTTCGTATCAGCTGAATTCCCTGTTTTTGCCTAGCCCCTTTGTACTTTTGCCTCCCCGTGTTTGACTACCGCCGTTTTCACTTTGCCTCCCGTTTTTGTGCTGTTGCTTATCGGACGGCCTTTTGTGAGAACATCACACGTTGATGTTCTCTTCATTTTACTGATGTGTTGTTGGAAGCACCTACCGTATGTCTGGTTGCTTCTAATCACACATGTGCCTTGTGTACACGCCACAAAATGAAAGACATCCCACAAAATACTGAATCTTTGCGTCGAGTAAAACCGGAGCTGATGATTTTGAGGTAGACGCCGGGTCTACAAGTCGTTGATTACACAGATACTTCAAAAGAGCAAACCATCAACGCCACTGATTTCAGAGCGCCTTTGACCACATGAGATGCTTTTTCAAAACCTCCACTGAGAAGACCTCAAAGTCGTCTCCATTTGAAAACAGAAGGCCCCAAGGCAAACCTCCTCTGCTGTGTCCTATCAAGCAGAGGTTTGCACCTCCAACTGAGACATTCCTCAAGGCAATGAAAATATACTGTAAATGTTTAGTATATCTATTGACATGCAGACAATTAATACATTCCTAACTTGCAAGTCACTTAACTCAAATCACCGATGTTCTGCAGACCTCTATGGGCAGCCAAGAATATTTCCGCCATCCCAAGTGAATACACCGAGTTGATGTTGGCCATCTAGGTTTGTGCTTGAGGTCTTCTACCTCAAGAGTCTTGGAAGTGATAATATAACCCCCCTTCTATAAAGCAGGAAAGACATTTGCAAACTGAGGCTCTTCAATGGAATCCATTATAAATTAGAGTCTAGATATCTATAACAACCACCTATCACCAGCCTGCTGTCATTCATTCTTTTCATCCTGCCTGCGTAGGATTCTCTCTGATTTTTGTGATGATTTGACAACATCCAACAGAACTTCACAGTGTGACAGGTCAGGAGGACTGAGCCCCCCCGGTTCCTCCGTTTACTGGGAGTGGAGGTGGATGGTTGACGACCAGTAACGTCATATCTAGGGTCAACGTCATAGAATGAAAACAAGTAACGTTGAAGTTACAAGTTGTTGAAGAGGGATTTGTCCGACAAGTAACGTTAGCTAAGTTAGCTAGCGAGTTAGCTTCTTACCGATCGTGGAGAAAAGTCACCATGTCCAAGGAAATCCATTCTATGAGTCCAACCAGCATCTGCTTCTCTGGTTTTTGTTCTTCTCCGGTCATTCTACCTCTGTGATTCATAACTCAGAGGCTGTGAAGCTGCTGCTACAGGACTTACAGACTCCTTCTGTGTCGAACACAGAGACCGAATCTGACAA
>CAAKHB010007095.1:192643-215225 GCA_901007665.1 Aeoliscus strigatus
CCAACCAGCATCTGCTTCTCTGGTTTTTGTTCTTCTCCGGTCATTCTACCTCTGTGATTCATAACTCAGAGGCTGTGAAGCTGCTGCTACAGGACTTACAGACTCCTTCTGTGTCGAACACAGAGACCGAATCTGACAGCTCATGGAAACATAAACACACTGTCGGGACCGTCACAAATCTAAAATCCACTCTCTTTCTCTCTCTCTCTCTCTCTCTATATATATATACATATATAATTATTATTGTTATCTTCCCCCAGGAAAAGCTACACTTTTATTCTGTGCCCCTCTAAAAACACTGTGGACGTTTTTTTTTTTTTGTTTTTTTTTTTTAAATACAGCTTTTCATAAAAATAATACATGCCCCACCTTTAAATCAAACCATTTCATATATTCTTGTATGCAGGCACAACACCACCACCACCACCCGGACTTTTTCATGAAGTGTGCAACATACTTCCAGGGTTCCATGTTCATGGAAAGAACCCCAAGCTATCTCTTGATCACAGGGACACAAACACAAACCCTCAAATCTGTCCAGACTTGGTGTGTTGGAGTTCCCAGGAATTTTATTACAATTTATCTGTTGAGACATTTCAGGCACACACACACAACACTAAGCACAAATAACCATTGTCTTTGAGCTTTTCATTAATCATACTCACAAGATACTCTGTTATCTTGTTAATATATCCATCGCCCAAAGGTAAGAACACTGTTGTATATTTGTCTGGTGTATGAGCATTATGAAAGGAAGCAACAGTATTATTCCAGCTTCATATGTTAATTCATTTCCTTGAGGGGAAATATTTATACATATGTTTATGTAACCTGTTAAGAGTTAATTGTCATTAAATTGTGTTGTATTTGTCAGTCAAGTTCTTGTTCAATGTAATTTCCTTTCAGAGGGCCCCTGAGGGTGTTTTCTTGGAGACAATTCATGAGCAATTTCCTACAACTCATCACTGCTGAGAAGAAGTGCGTGTCCTCTTTTCAAAATTAGAACCGTGACAACAAAACACAGAACATCCACTGCCCTTATTTATGCTTTTACTTACCATGTGTCATCAAGCACCATACAATCTAATAGACAAGTTACTTCAAGTGTCATCAGCTCTGTTCATACTAAATGTTTTATGTGGATTAATTAAGACAACTTTTGGTTTAATGTCGTGTAGTCAGGAAATGTGGTATCACAATGTTCAGTTCCGTGTATAGAGTCAAGTGTATCAAATGTGGAACATCCCGGTTGGCCTGTTTGGAAGGTGTCATTGTTTTTAATACAGGTCTTCAGGTCATAGACTCCACCCAAAGGTCTCTGTCTCTCCTTCATACAGCGCACAGTGGTTCCTCTGTTGTCTCAAGCGTTTTAGTAGTAATGCACTCTTCCAATAGTCCCTGTTCCTGTCCCCAGAATATCAGGTTGGCCATTCCTCCAGATCTCACGGATGATCCGTTCCCGCTCCTCCAGCCGCTGTGCTCGTTCCAGCTCCTCAGCTGAGGTAAATACATTCACGCACAGTGTCCCATCTGATTGGCTGGTGTGATTACCCACAGTGATTTCTGGGGCAGGCAAAGGTGCAGGGGCTTCTATATCCTCCCCTTCCATATCTTCTTCATCTTCACTCTCATCGTCCTCCTCAGTGATGTCCTTTGGGTGTTTTTTCTCAGGCACAGCAGAGGCAATGTTGGTCCTGGGCTTGCAGGAGATGCGGATGACCAGCAAGCAAAGGGTCAGCACCAGGCCAAAGCACACCCCCAGCACAAAGTAGAGGCCAAAGCTCTCTGGGTTTGCTGAGGAGAGCATGATGAAGAACATCAGACCGAGTCCTTTCCTTTCCTCACAGTGCTGTGCCTTCAGAAAGACTTACCCTTGATGTGAGCATATGCCGCTATGCTGTTGCTCAGAAGGTCCATTTCTTTCTTCTTCACATCCATGGTGAATTGACTTTCTTCACCACTGCAAAACAAGAAGTCTTACAATAAATTTGAGTTGCAACATGTGAGGGAAAAAAAAGACCCTGCTCCTCCAGGTGCTCAGCATGCCTCCCAAATACCGTCTAGTGTCATATTTTGTGCAAATGCATGAATGCCAAACCCACAGACCACAGCAGCTCTTCATATGCCTTTGGGTGGGTCAGATGACGCCTCCAAATGTCAAACAAAAGCTCCTCTGTGTCCTCTTTAAGTACTGGCTTCATCTGGGATCGTCATAATGTATTTGGCACATGACACATGCCTTCCTTTCTGAACCAAGTCAGACCTCTGTAAAAGAGGTCAAGTGTCAATTATCTAAGAAGCCATAGATGACTTCTTACAGCCTGATGGGACTCCAGGATAAAATTGTGAGGCTCAGAGGAAACGGCAATTAGTTGTCAACTCACTTAAATATTGTTTGGACAATATGTCCTTGACATTCAAGCAGTCGGCCCTGCTCGGAGTAAAGGTTAGGCTTCTATCCTGTAGTGTCTGACGGACGGGAAGGATGTGTGTTTGAACAGATTCTATATGCAGTCCTGACTCCAAATATTCCCAAGGAAGTGTTAAATGAGGTAAACTTGCAGAGCTTAGAACATGGACAACCCCCCCCACACACACACACCCTTTTCATGCTTACTGTATGAATTACTGTATCTGTATTCAGACCCTGAACACTTCAGTCAAGTTTTTGTCTTTATGTTGTTCAACATCTAACACAAAACATTCAGTCGTAGTAGTATGTAATGAGTAACTACGGTTACGATGTCTTATATTTTTTAAGTGTTAAAAACAATGCAGTCCTCCACTCCGCAGCCATTTCCTGCAGTCTCTGGACTTTTTCATTTGCTTTGGCCATTTTGTTAACAATTTCCCCTCTTTGGCTTGATGACATCATGGTGTTGCATCACATGAGAGTGTTGATGGAAACAGCGAGGATCAACATAACCTTTAATCCTTCCAACTAATGTTAGCACCATTTCCCCTCAACATGTGCTTTGTGTTGTGGCTGGATGTGGAACAAAAAAAAAAAAACTGTTCAGGAGAAATGATGACTAACTCTAAAGCCACTCTAACCTGTGTGCACTGTTCTCTAAGCCAAACCACATGTCATTGTGCCTGAACATAGATCATATAGACGTCCTCAAATAGTACAAACCACATGTTGTGTTTGCATTTACCTCCAAATTACACTAACAACATCACTATAGGGGTGTGAGCACCTCTGTGATTTATGTTGCACTGGTACCAATTTGTTGATGTCGCTTTTTGTAAAAAAAAAAAAAGAAAAAAAAAAAAAGAAAAAACACGCACATGTCAGCCATATGTACCATAAAGCGGCGCACTAATAAACTTCAAAACACACCAAAGTTCTCTTATAAAGACAGAACTAAACAAAAAAAGTATATAAAGTTCAAAACTTACCATTAAATAAGTCCTCAGTCCCAGCTCATGGCGTAGTGAGGAGTTGGAGAATGGATCTGATCACACTTCACTCTCCTTATTCTCCTGTGCTGTTGGATCTGAGCCTGTGATCTTTGGTCCTCAAGCTAAACAGTTCATTTGGCCACCCTGAGACAAGAGCAAACACACACACAAACACACATGTCAAGCTGCATTAGATCCAAAGTCACTGAGGCGTTTGCCTATGCAAACAAGGACCGAGAGTCCAGCAAAAGAGTCTGTGTCTGTACGGGGCTTGAATCCAAACCATGTAAAATTAGGTAAAACCTGATGCTGTCAATTGGTAACAATTCAATGTATAAGGTCTGTTTGGAGATATACTTCCTGTGGTTTAACAGGTGTACAGTTGGTATGGACAGTAATAATAAATACTGAAGTTTGTGTCACTTCAGTCACAACCGGCTGCAGGACCTACATTGTTTGTATTTAATAAACTCATAAACTCATCACCAGATCCCATTGTAGAGATTATCTTTCTTAATAACGTGTTAGTGTCGTAGTTGTGTGAGTAAACAGCACTGGCTGGCACTTGACCTCCAGTGACTCCAAGAACTCAACGAAGGACAGCAGCAATCCAGTTGGCTAGAGGTGGAGAAGGCCTTCCATTCAAACGCACCTTTTACGTCTTCAACTTTCCATAAGGAAAATCTGCATGTGTGCAAAAAAGTGTCAAGCCTCACTTTGGAGCTGAAAACTTTTCAATTTACTCCGAATCCTACTCAGAATATTATTCCTCACACCCGCTAACTTTGCTGGTGGTTATTGCTTGTACTTGCCAGGTGGGCTGTACAAAATGCTGAGCTGTGAGGTTTTCTAGCCCGTTTGTAGCCCTATTTGGGGAAAAAGCTCCTCTGCCAGCTACAGTTGGTTTAGCAGAGCCTGTGTGCTTTCCTCGGCAGATTTTGATCTTGCTGACTCCTGGCAGATCTTATGTACACTACACAACTGACTGAGACAGTGCTCGGGGGCTAAGGGACAGAATGGTCACTATGACAACATGATTTCCAGGCCAACCTCTCAATTCCCATGGGGGTGAGACGATGGGGCTTTTGTTCCTACACCACCCCACAGAGATGGTCCTACACATTGTCTTCCCACTGAGTCAACATCCCTTCTTTTCAATTGTGAAAGTGTAGCTCCCCCTCCTCCAACAGGGACTAATCCCTCCCCACTAATGTAATCTCACGGGGAATAAAGTGAGATGAGGTCAAAGCTAATGCGTTGACACCACATGTACAGTAACTCACCTCCTTTCGCATTGGAATGCACCAAACCTGAATTTACATCTGGACTCTGGCATCGGTTACAGATGCTTAATGACAACTGGAGACCCGTTTAAAACCAACCCAAACACTTATTAGCCTGCCCTGTTGTTTTGTTGTGTTTATGTTTTACTACAAAAAGGAAATTATTAGCAGACCCTCTACTCCCCCTGTGGTACACCATGACTCAACTTTCACCGTCTAAAGGTGACCTGATTTGGTTGCAACAATTCTCCTACAATGATACCCCCATTACAGCAAAGAAATATGTTTCTTGTCCTCTGCTTACTCGTGTTCAGGGTCACGGTCAATGCTGGAGCCAATCCCAGCTGTGAGTGGACGTGCAGCAGGGTACACATACATAGACAGACATTCACACTTATTCACCATTTAGAGTAGCCAATTAACCTATGGCATGCTTTTGGAACCCACAAAAAACAGTGTGAAACAGTGTGAAACACACCAGCAAAGAAATCATTGAAAAATCATGACACACACTGATTAGCTGATAAAACAGGCCATAAAATATATGTATGTGTTATATTCCTTGCATTTTGCAGACATGGCTATTCACCAGTTTTTCAAGTTTATTTTGTATAATGAGTTCTATGGCTTTTGACATTTGTATTGCATTCTACTCACATTATATACTTGTTTTATGACAGATCCTAGCTAATATATTGATATTCAATATTTTTACTCTCTAATAATCCATATCGACATCCATCCAAAATATCGGTCAAACTCTAAAAATACCTATATTTTCAAAGCCATGGCAGCTGGGGTAATAAAATGAAGCCCTGCATCTTAAACTAAGAGAAACAACTGTATTAGGACTGGTCATGTACAGTTTTGTCCTCCTCAGCCTTTTTGTATTTTATTTTCTTAGTGTAATGTATGACAGATAAAATAGTAGCTGAAATAGGATTTTCCAATGAACCTGCCAATCCTACCGCAGCACATGCCTCTGCATTAGGTCTGGGCTGCCATCTCATTCATGTTTAGTGCTACTTCTTGTCCCTGTTGGCTTATTTCTTGGTCTTTCAAGGCTTCGTATCCTGAGGTGAAACACTCAAGCATGTTCTTGCACACTGCTGACTATTAATTATCATCTCATCTGACCAATCCTGACATGACATAAATTACAGAAACCTGGATCACCAATTACATCAGTTCAGCATGAAATATTGAATTCCAGTGTCAGATGTTACCAGTCACAACTAACTTCATTAGTTTGTCTAAACCTATCACTCAAGAAATTGTTTTATGACTAAATGTGGTATATGCTGATGTGGCCAAAGATGGTCTGTGTGATTGCTATGTTTAGGATGATTATTATCATTTAGGGAGAGAAAAAAACTCCAGCATGTTGTGAGATATTGGTACTGTCATCTCCTCAGAGATTTAAAAAACAAAAAAAACAAACAAAAAAACAAAACAAAACAATGGTGCTTCCTTCCTACACTGTGACCTGGAGCAACATCCAGGTCAAAGCATCATCTGCTCTCTAACAATAGTATGTTCAGCTCTCATTCTGAGCTGTCACGTGTACACAGATGTCCACTGGCTGTCTATTAACAGAACAGTCCAACAGGCCAGTTTGTCACAGGTTTTTTCCCCCAGATACAGCACTTTACTTGTAACACATCCAGCGAGAATGTTTCTCTTCCACTGAGAATACTGTACATCTAAGTCATAGTCCTGCAGTGGAATTTTCCTTGGGAGTCAAGACACATTTATACACAGAAGATGAAAAAGGTCAGATTACACAAGGCAGTGAGTTGATGTTATTTCCTCATTGTAAAGACACACGCCAAACCACAGCGGGAAAGAAACATTTTTAATACCTAACATTTTTGTGCAGCCGCAACAATTCCTGGCCCAAGGAAGGGTCTTTATGTGGTACACTACTTGTAATGCTTCACAGAATGGAAATAGTCTGATTTGAATTTAAATCACATTTCATTGTGTTTACCCTCCACACAGTCTCCATTTAGAAGGTTGTGTGATTATGTTCATTAAAAAGGTCCTGCTTTGATTATGCGGCTAAACAGTCAGGACTTAATGATGCACAGCATCGTACTAACAAACACTGATGGTTTTATTCAGTATTTTCAGCTTGCACGGCATTTTCAAAAAAATAAATGACCGTTGCGTTTTGTTTTGTTTCTCTCTCTCTCACGTATAAAGAAATTCTCGTAGAGCCTGTTAAACCTTTAATAGTTACCTACAAACTGCCAAATATCTGAAACGTTATATACAAAAATATCTTCAGGATATCTTTAAAAAACATTAGTCATGCACCTGTAACCAAGATAGAACAGTCTCCAAGAACTTCAAGCGGTCCCCAAGCAAGGTGATTTCATTCTACCCAGTAAACAGAAACAACATCCAAAACAAAATCTCTTCCAGCATCTGCAGAAGTACTCATGATGGTCCACAGGGTGAAGTGGAAGCCACAGTGAACATTCTTTTACATCCAAGTTTGCCGACAATAGCAGGAGTCTGTTTTATACTTCCACCTCACGCTGACAACCTCAGAGGTTTCGAACTGTGCTGACTGTCTGTGGTCGTTCCTCCTCGTCACGGCTTAGGGATCGGACTGCTGGGAGAGCATTTGGAAACAGGATAGGCATGTGGTTGCCATCAGGATGCAGAAGACGGAGCATCGGGAGAGGCTGACCCCAAATAGACCTGGGTCAAAGAGAATTTGCAAATAATCTCGTGGTCTGATTTATCTTCAGTCGACCTCACCGGGAATATAATCAGCTATAAAAGGTGGTTGAAAGGGACGACTCTGAGGGACAGGAGGACAAACGAAGTGAGCGCTTCAGGAAAGAAGCAGGCAACAGGAAATTAAACATTTCAATTACAGGTAGCACTAAAACTAACAAGGACACATTAGAATATTAATATATTTCAGGTGTCACTCTTTACAATGTCAAACAAATAATGGTAATTAAGCCATTAGCTGGACTGTGTTGCTAAGGGACATCATGTCAAAGCCATCTCTGACATGCTAACTACTTTGCAAAAACAGAACAGCCCCATAAAATGGTACATGTAAAAAATGTACATCTGATGTAGATGCTCTTGGTTCATCATACAATGCCCAAAACTGACTGATGATTCCTTGGCTGAGTGACGTGTGAAACATTTCCTGCCTGAATTTCATTTCTTGTGTGTCCTTGGTACACTGCAGTTTCATATTAGATGGGCCCAACCATGTCTGTGCCTGCTTATTTCGCTCCCCAATATGTTTTCCAGCAAATGAAAAACACCATGCTCAGATATTTTAAACTTCTGTTTGCTTCCAGCTGCAAAAAGGCAAACGCTCCAGAGAGAATGCAAAGTCAGAGCTTGTCAGACTTTCACTGTACTAAGTTTCTTCTCTTCCTCAGAAGCTAATTCAAATTGTAATCATGACGATGCACCGTTCATACTTCCATCACAACTTCTTGAAAATGCTTCAGGGGTGTGTGATAAAAAGCTGAACAACAGCTTTGTATTCTTCCCTGTGTTGACATATTTAACTTTGGAATGTCCATGATTTGACAGAGTGAATGAACAACAGCTTTCACAACACTTTTCCAAGAGTAAACACAGAATCAATGCCAGTCGTTGTTGGCATTGTTGGCTTAGTATTATCAGGCTTTTCAGTAAAGGTGCAGTGGTAATTCAACAGAACTGGGTCTGCCAATGTGACGTCAGCTTGGATGAAAGAAATACTGTAGCCCCTTGTCCGTATCAGCGTCCTCATGTCATGAAAAAGTCACTGCAGCACATAGCTTGTCCTGTGAAGGACTTGTTCTGTGGGCAACAGCAGGTAATAGGAGCGTAATGGAGATATGGGACTGAGCTGAGGGTTAGGGCAAGTGGTTAATGACAGCCAGATGTGCTCCTGATGTGGGAAAGGCAGAATACTTTACTATGTAAATCCAGGTCCAAAGTACCATCTTCATACTGATTTCATCGGGTTACCAGGCGAATCAAACCGTGCTCATGGGAGTAGGAAGTTGCATCGGGACCACAGCTGTGTGCGTTGACAGGTTGTATTTGTGTGTGTTTGAGTGTGTTCATACAGTCTCTGTGTTGACAGTCACGGCTTGTCTGTGTATGTTTCTGTTTGTTGAAATGAATACATGTGAACATTCCTCCCTGGTTCTCTAAATCAGCATGGCTTTAGATCATCCCAAACTTCAAGACCCAGAAATAGAGCCATGATCTCACCCTTCCCATCGATCTGGGACTTGATCCAGCAGCACTCCAGCGCCACATACTGTATCAATTACATGGACCCTGAGAATTATTCTGTGACACACAACACGTGTTTGCCCTTTGCATGATTGGATGTGTAGCATTCACCGTATAACATGAAAAAAAATGAAGATCTTGGGGATAGATCTTTGTAGTAAGATTGATTAAATGTCTTTAGCTATTTAAAGAGCTTGTAGAGCTTGGGCCCGTTGACCATCAATAAACAAAAACAAATTGTCAGTTGTGCATCATGAGTAAGTAAGAAAAGAGGGATTTTTTAAAATTAATGGCGCTTGTCTTTACTCTCAGTTTGTGAGTAAAATCCCATGTCAAGTCCAAAGTTGCGTAAAGAAAGTCAAATTACATGTCTGAAACTGTCTTGAACAGGGCCGAAATCGTTCTATACAAATGTATCATCATTTCAAAACCACAGTCAAGGACAGGACCTCATTTAAGACTGCAACTACTTTGCTAACCACTAGCTAATGGTGCTAGCGACCATAACTCAACCTAATGACATTTGTTTGTTGCGGCACAAAATGTCCAATTTGGAAGTTCTACTGTTTTTGTCAAACTGACTGAATGCTTTGAACATTCTTTTGTTGATCAAAGTGAAGTGCCTTCATCTATGTCAGTAATAATCTTTGATAGAATGTTAGCGGTGACAGTTAGCGGCTGCACATGCAACTTGACTGACAGCTGATAGATGGATCCAACATGGAACTGTAATCACTGAAAAGATTTTCATTTGCTCAGAGTTTAGGGAGAGTATGAAGTCTTTCAAGTGTTTTGGATCAGGTCCATGTGAAGTCACAAGTCACTGGCAGTTAAGTTAAGCTCCTTTATGATTTTCTTGAGATGAGTTTCAAGTCATCAAGTCGTCATTGACTGACTGACTGACTGACTGCGATTGTGCAAAACCAGAAGCATCAGACTGAGTGTATAGTGTATGCTCATGCAGGCCCGCTGGATTTAGCCTGTCAAACATTTCCCTGAACCTCCACATGATCATCTGGGACACTATAACTGAACTATATATAAGATGTTAAATTACTAGGTTGGATATTTTATAATTTTTTTGTGTACATTTGCTGAATGTTGGCTATAAGTATTTTATTGAACGTCATATTCCCCTTTTACTTCTGAAGAGGTTGCACATTTATGTGTAACATTCTTTTCATTGCATGGTTTTGTCTCCATGGGTATTTTCTCTTGCATTATTCTGATATGTTTTTTCGTGTATGGCCTGCAAACAGATTGGTACCATGGGAGTTGAGACAAGCAGTTTAAACCAGAAACTGACCCATGACCTCTGGGTAAATAGAGTAAGTTAACAACCGTCTTCAGGACAGATAAGACAGGCCAACTGATAAGTGAGTCTGGGTTTTGGAAAGAGCTCCGTGGGGTCATACAGGAGTCAACAGTTCCCTTGAAGGGGTTAGTTAACCAAGAATTAACACTCATCCTATGGATGGCTATCTGATTGGCTGGAGGAAGCACAGCTAAAGTGCAGCCAGCACACTCAGATAGTGTAAATGAAAGGACACCCCCGAGAGTAAAACCAGCCAGCCTCCACCCATCATCTCCTTCCTCCCTCATCTCACTTTTGGGCCGATAAGAGGTGTAAACCACAAAAGTCCTATCAGCTGTGGGAGATGAAGCATATGGTCCATGCACAGCTGATAAGGATCCATAATTCAACATTTCAAGTCCTCCCTCAACATTCTGACATGTCATCCATCTCTAAATATAATACATCCGCTCTTTGTGGCATGTCAGCAAATGCAAACAGCGACAGGATGTTTGCTTTGATTGTAGCAAGATGACAACTAATTAATCACGAGATTTGCAGACAATGTGCAGCTGCACAGGAAGCCAGTTGTCCGGTTCTCCTGTCCTGTCTGCTGCATCACCTCTTTGACAGCAGGTCATCGCATGCAATGCAAAAAACACGTATATCACAAGAATACACTGAAATGCACTGTTAAGATGCTGGATCACAGCACAGTCATTAGAGTAGCCAGTAGAGATAAAAGTGTGTAGGTGTAAGTGAATACAATGGATTTGTCAAATGATAGTTTCACTTACTTCTGTACTACTACTGTAATGTCATATGTCATGTGCTATGTTCAAATACGAACGACAGGCGAGGGAACTTGTGCTTTGTGTCAAATAAAATGGGAGATCTTCACATTTGTAGCATTTGGAAACACATGCTCCTCCAAAAAACAAACTTAGCATACAAACTTTAGTTCACAGAAACTGTGTTGCTGTCCAAATGAACCGTCAAACTCACCATAGGCAATGGCAAAGCATGTCTCCTCTGAATCTCTCGGGTCCACACAGAGGCTCACTGCAGCCTTATTTCCCTCCAAATTTTGAAAAAATACAGCATTACAAGCACGCAGTGCTGACTGTTGATTCCTTGTTGCCGCTGTGGTCAAGTCCTGAAGAGCGTGTGTCTGCATGAGCGTGTGTGTACAGAATCTGGGGAAGAGGTGGCAACTTCCTCTGAAAGTTTGAGACTGAGTGAGTAACAGGGTTCTCTCTCTCTCTCTCTCTCGCTCTGTTTCCCTCGCTCTCGGCTCCAGTCCATAAGAAGCAGGAAAAGCTGTCATACTATCCCCCCCCCTTTTCACGTTGGAAAAAAAATAGGAACAGCCAAAAATGGGCAAGAGGACGGGAGGGGATCAGTGATGCTGGTGTGTGTGTGTGTGTGTGTGTGTGTGTGTGTGTGTTCGCCTTTGTTGTTAAGGCTGACAACAACAGACAAATTAGCATGTTTTTTCCATGTGCATGTCTGTGTGAGAGTAAAACAACAACACAGAAACACCGGCTGGTAAGTTCACACTTGTGATGTGAAGGTACTGATGGGGACGATTGATTTGTCTCACAGGGTGTAAAAGGACATGTCGGTTGGTTGAGTGTGTTCTCATCATGTTCCTCACTGTCCAAACCCGTCCGTCTCCTGCTGCTGATATTTGTTGGATCCATCCCGAGTCCAACCTGCCTCCATGCCCTGATTCACTTGGCTCTGTTTTTGTGTCTTATATTGACGTCGGCCACCTCGAGTTAGTCCAAAGACTGCAGTGTCACACACAGGAGCCGAAGGGTGCCTTGTGAGTCAGTCCAAGACACAAGGGGAATGAGAGTGCGTCACTATTTCATGAGCTGGGAGTGTCACTGCACTTGGAGGGGTGAGAACGTGTGAGCTGGGTGTGGTGATTTAAAGGAAAAGTGTTATTGTTCATGAGCCTGGACATTGACGTGTATGTAATATAAATGGGATAGAAGCCATTCTTTGCTGACATAAAGTGCCTCAGAGTGCCTGAAGTTATACATTCATGCATTGATGCAGCACATTGTGGTGAAGAGCCTTTGTTGTTGCACAAACTGTACGTCCATTTACATTTCAGATTTGTCATCAGCTCAGACATGTTTACATTTGCAGGTTATTACTGGCGTCACCTCCCTTCAAAACTACAGTGTGCAGCTATAATGAGAAGGTGATATGGTTTTGATGAAAGCAGCTTCTTACACACCATAGTTATCATGTAATTGCAATAATGCATACGACATCTCCTATGCTGAGGGAGTTGACCTAAATGCTAACAGCTGTGAGCTACGTGAGGTTTCCAGATATCTTTACTGGTCGATTACATCTTGTTTCTGAATCATTTTCTGCTGTCAAAATGTTATATGTCACATTTGTTTCCCGGACACATGCCAACCAAAGTAAATTTTAATTATATAGTACATTTCATTGCTTTACAGTTAAGTTAGAAATGAAAATAAAAGGCATACTAGAGTACTAGAGTAATGGAAACAAACATTAAGACAACAAACATACTATAAAAAAGTCATAAAAGCCCTAAAGTAACTCAGATGTGCTAATTTGATTTCTGGCAGAGTTGTACATTTTTGGTCACGAAAGTTCAGTATTGACCAACTTGTATCAACCCGCTCGCTAACACGAGCAGCCTGCTCATGAAGTGATACATGCAGCTTCTTTCTCTGTTTTCTCTCTCATAAAAAATCCTGGATGTACGTAAAGATAAAAGGGAAGTCGGAGGGCATCTCTCCAACATACTACTTTGTCAAGTGACGGCGAGGAGATGTAGAGGGTGGAGGGTCTACAAAAGTGCCAGGATTATATTTTTCCACTAAGCCGCATCAGTGATCACATTCCCCTGCATGTCCTCATGTTTGGCAGATGTCCACCTGTCCCTGGGGCTGATTTATACTCAGCTATCACTGGGTTGGCCTGAGCAGGGTGGATAAGTCAAGGATAGGGGGATGGAAAGATGAAGAAGCAAGGAAGAGGAGGTGAAAATGAGAAAATAAGAGCAGGCTAATTACAGGGCACCTACAGTATGTCTGTCAACCCATTGAAGTTCATAGCATTCAAGCGCGCCGTGTGGTTGTCACAGTGAGAGCACATCAAACTGTGATAAGCAGGCGGAAATAATAAAGGATAGGTGGCCACTGACTGGGGAGGGTCCTGTCTGCAGGTGGGCTCAGATGTTGGGGGGGATGGTGGAAGAGATTTAAACAAGATAGCACTCGTTTACATAGGGCCAAGCTCCATCTCTTTACAGTGTTCTTGTGCATCTCGTGAGCCGCCGTCCTCACTCAAGCTTGCCCAACACAGAGCTTTTGTTGGGTATCTGCGCTGTAGGTCGACGGAGTGAACGCTGTGCAGAGACCCTGATGATAGGCTGGGCTTGGCAAGCTGCATCTCAAAGCAAAGGAAGAGGAAGAAAAGATGTTTTTTGCACTAACTCTGCACAATCCATTCATAGGAAAATAGCTTTTTTTGTCCAAGAAAAGCAATAATTTGCTAATTGACGAGGAAGCAACGTAATGAAAAGTGCTGTCTCCCTCACAGCCAAAAGAGAAAAAACTCCCATGGATGACTCGTCTGTGCTGAACACTGAAACTGAAAACCCTAGGAGCGCTTCCTGAGAATAAGCATATTGTCTTAAAATCCAAAACACATGTTGCTAAGAGCTTTGGCTTATGTCACGTGACAATTAAATGATAATGAAGCATATTTGGACCAACACGGAAAACAGAGCAAGTGAAAAGGAAAGAAGGGCGGCTTTGTTATTTTCTTGTTTGCTTCAGTCAAGCTTTTGGTTTGGCATCTGCAAACTGCTCATTAACACCTTCTTGGAAAACCTGTGGATGAATCCAGTCTGGGTCTGTCTGCAGCTTCAGGTATTCTCCACGCCTTGTTTTTTCTAGTGCATGAAAACACATGTCTGTGTCTTTGGCCCTAGTGCCCCCCCCCCCACTATACACACACACACACACACACACACACACAGCCGTCATAAAAAGCACACTGGAGGCATCTGCTAGCAGTGACTTCTTTATGAGACAGATGGGATCCCAGAGTTGGAAGCTTCTGTGCACAAAGCCCATTTTGTGATCGTAAGTCTGACCCTCTTCCTGCTGAGACTTTCTTCCCCATCTGCAAGAATCAATAATAAATCATGTGCACTTGTGTGTACATCCCTCGGAGATATCTATAGACTCAGTTTCGTCATTGCATTGAGAATGACACAGAGTAAACACGTTCCGTTTGGTCTCTGAAACCTGATATAGTATGTACATAATACATCCTTGTTGCATCTATAATAGAAGACACTTTCTATTAACTCCAATGTAAAGGTCATGATGAGACAGCAGCTTCAATGGGACCCTACCTGACCATTGAAAAAAAGTGTTGTGACTAACCAGACATGGTGGTTGCAATACATTATACATTGGAAAATACAATATGAAAATGCAATATTTTGCCCAAATGGTGATGACCAGACTCTGGCAGGCAGGCTGGGGCCATGAACGCAGGGACAAACACAAGGAGTTTGATGAGCGGTTTAATCAGTTCAACGTGGTTACCAAAAAATCTGATCCACACAGGCAGAGAGGTACAAAAATCACTCGACTATCTCAGGAAGGTGGTAAAAAAAATGAAAAGGTCGAAATTATGGGAGTACCGACACAGAAAGTACACAAGACAATTTGTCATAGAAAGTAAGGACGAACACAGCTTCTTTACATGAGGAAGGAAAGACAACGAGACACAGCAGTAACACATTAGGACGGGGAGGTGATCACACAGCCCGGAAAGTTCTCAGGACGTGGGGGAAGACTATCAAATTAAAACAGGAAGTACACAGAAGGCGAGACAAAACTAAGCTAAACAGGTCCTGACACAAAAAAAGATACGGTCTTGACACACAGCTTCACATGAGAAAGTCATAGTTGCAAAAAGAACTCCTTTAGGAACTTTAGGAAACATATCAAGAAAAGGGTGTAAATCCCCCCCCCCCTCCATCCGGCACACCCATGCAGTGTGTTGAGTAGAATGAGAGAGAGGTCTGTTTGGTATTAGGCGGGAAGCCTGGGACAGGAAATGGTCCTCCGCTGCACAGCCAGACCGAAGCGGTCCATCCACGGGCGGGCAGTGGTCCCACCACTGTGACGGCTGGGATACAGCCCCAGTGTTCACCCCTGCATCCCCGCCCCTCCCGCTGTCACTCGGCACACAGAGATTCAACAAGTGGAGGAGGAACGGAGAAGCTGAGGGGTGCGATTACATAAACGTCTCAACACTTGGCCTGCTCCACGTGGCTCTCTGCGCTCCCTGCCCCATCTCCCCAAATCATCCATGGTTTTTCTCGCCATGTCTTGACAGAGAGTTGCCATCAGGATCCAAACACATTAGGACAACTTCTCACATTCCTCCTGCTCAGCATGTAGTTACGATGATTGGAATGGAAAGAGTGAGGTTTTCATTTATTCAAAATTTGAAGCATTCCCTGGAAAACGGGACAAGTTGTTTCACTACAGGAATGTGCCTCTGCCAAAGAACACGAATCATGTGTGCAGACTCCTAACGATCACTTGCTTGTGCCACTGTTGATGTAGGAAAAAAAAATCTTATTTTATAACCACAGGTGTCGAGCAGGCTTACCTCCAGACCTCAGGAACAGTAGACACAGGCAGGGTCAAATGCCATGTTTGTTGCTACGCACATTGTTTGTCTGACAACACTTTCTGATTCTGGATTCTGATGTTGATTCTGGACTGACATGATCTGTTTGAGACAGAAAACCTTCAGCGTGTATGTCATTGTAACATACAATTTGGTTACATGGTAACAGGTCAGCTGACGTAGATGACAAACTATTAGTATGTAATATTCTTTTAGCTTACAAACTGTTACTATGGAACATATTTTGTTAAAAACTGTTACGATGGAACCCATTTTATTTTATGTTTTATGTTACAAAATGTTGCCATGTAACAGAATTTTAGGTTACAAATGTACCTTAATTACCATGTTTCTGTATGTGACAAGTTGTTACCATGAACTCTATTAGTCACCAACCTTGTGCTTTTCTTGGCACTGGATTGACCACAGCAACTGGCTGACTTCCACCAAACATGATGGAAGGGTGTTTCAAGGGCCAAGGAAGACACCATTACATTTTCCATCAGGTCTTTTTAACATGGAAAAAGGGTTTAGACCTGAACATCTGACAGTTTGATAATTAATTCATTGTGGGTTCTTCTACCACAATTTCCTATGTTGCTATGTTTACATTTAGCTCCAAAGCAGTTACCGATTTTTTTTAAGTATGAGGAAAATATAGTCTCCCTGTGTCCTAGTTGCTGGTGACGTACTGTAACATGATCTAATTTCTTACAGTGTGGATTCAGTGGACAGACATTGCTGGGGGTCCATGTAAGAATGTTTCTTTGTGTCTGTGATACTTTGCATTGAATTAAAACTTGTTACAGTACATTGATCTGTGTTTAGGCAGAGTAACTGAAGTAACTCTTCCAGTGAACAGAATAATGGTTTAGCAGCAGCACCAGGTAAGGAACATGTACAGTATGTGCTGGCATCCTCCTCTGCCACTGGCTCCACTCTTACAGCATCACATGGACCCACCCCGAAGATCTGTCTCCATATGACATATAATGACGGCCTCTCTTTTACAGGGGACTGTAAAGGATGCTAAGTGTATACCCCAAAATAAACGGTGTTTCACTGTGTTTATGGCTTCCTTCATTTAACTTGATTGGTAATGTTTATTTCCTGAAACACCACTTTCTATATTGAGATGAACTGTTTCACATTACAAAGTGTTCCAGACCATGAAGGGTCAAATGAATGTGTCTTGGCTACAGGGTTATAAAACGGTGATGAAACTGTAATAATAATTTATAGAAAAGTATTAGTTCCTGCACTAGAGAGAGAATACAGAACACAGAGAATACGATGGGAGGTAACCACGTCCACACGTCCACCAACCGCCAACACTTCCCCAGAATCAAATTTGAGGCTAGCATTAAAACACCAAGAGTAGTGATTATGGTTTGATAAAGGCATTAGTCCCAGAGCAGTCTGGAGCCAGTGGGCTTGTCTGCACACATCAAGACAAGGACGGAGGGAACGGCTGCTGACTGTCAGACTGACAGTTTATATTGGCCACCAAGTTTAGAATAATCTTTGTCGTCCGCCAGCCACCTATAACCCCGCCGTCGCTGTTGACCTGTGGACTCTTGTCCTCTTTTTTAGCGCCAGCGAAGCGAAACAGACACTTTCCAAACACTTTGATGGATGGACTCTCTGGAAAAACACAATGACGAATCTCAGTGTCGACTGGTCACGCAAAGAAAACAGCGATAAAATTAAAGTGCACAAGAGCTCAGATTCCTTCACCGGCCTTTGCCTTTATGTCTAATTTATGTTATATAACATCAAATCACACATCAGCCGGACTCTCATGCAAAACTATGGACTACGTTCATAGTTTAGGGGGTAAAAATGACCCCCAACCTCCCAAATTGAAAACCCTTAGACTTTACTGAGGGTATTAAATGCAGCTGCACACAAACAGCTGCACCTTAACCCTAGACAAACCCTTTGACGCTCAGGCACCACACATGTTGCAGTGAAAGCACTCTGCCGTGAAGGAGCCTCAGGGCTGTTTCAGAGGTACCAATTTAGTTTATACATGGAGTGGAGCGTGTTATAAACAAAAACTGTTTTTACTGGATTTAATGTTTTAATGGATAATATGAAAAGAGCGGGAACTTTTGAAGCAGCAAAAGAGTTAAATGTAACTTAAATGTTACACAACCTGGATTTTTTCCAACTTTTATTTTGTTGCACCTCCATATATGGACTACAACCAAGTGATGCATGTTTATGTTTGACTTTATGTTTCACACATCCACTGCACTGTGCCAAACATTTACATTGAGACAAATGAGTTCACTATTAGACTTCCAAAAGAGACACAGAAATGTACAACAGGACTGAAAGACTGTTGCTCTGCACATTATTGGTCTTATCCAAGAAGTAAAGATGGAACCAAGGGTCAAAATTTATTATCAGTGACTTTATCGACAAATGATCGACAAATCATGTGTAGGAATCAGTGAAAAACAACTTGTTGGGCTTTGTAGGGAAAGAGTCACTTGTTTCTGCGGCTACAAGCATGTGAGTATGTCAGGACAGTACTCTGGTGTCTATGACGTCTGGCGCCTATGATTTGTGACGGTCTCATGATCATGCAGAGCTAATGGCACGAACAAATATCTGATTTTTCTTCTGTTGCAGGGAGAAAAAGGACACAGTTGCTCTCTTTTCCTAGGATTACTACACACACAAAGACCCACTCAGTTCATCTCCAACTGGATCATCAGTCACCCTGTCAGTCTTGCTGTGGACCCATCAACCTGACAATCAGATGCCAGATAAATTCACGCGTCCTCTTTTAACTTAATTATTCGTCTTGGAACTTCAACGTTCCCAGAGAACGCCAGCCACACAGTCACCCATGCTTTCTTTTCTTTCTTTTTTTTTTTTTTTAAGATGTCCTTGTGCGCTGTATACAGACGCAGACAGAGGGTTAGAAATGAGTTTGAACTATCCCACAGACATGAACTAAAAATACAAGCCCTCACTGGTATTTATGACTGCTGGGAAAAAGCTGAAGTGAAGCGTCAAGCAGAATTGTGGGCCTCCCACTTTTCTTTTCTCGTTTTTTGCAGTATACCACAAGCAATTGTGTTGTTGAGAGCAAAACATTGTGCACATAACAGAAACAGAGTTCATTAACATGTCAGCAAACAGGCTGCTTCCACTCATGCTTTTACCACAGTATGGGGTCAAACATTAACTGCTGCAAGGATTGATTGATTTGAAGATACCACACACACACACACACACACACGCACACACACGCACACACACACATGCACACTTATTATTTTAGATTGCACTCACTGATGTCAAACTATCGTTGTGTGCCGACATGACTGATTTATTACAAAATAACACAATCCCATGTGATGAATTGAACTTTTTGGAGAGAAAGTTTTTGTTTCTTGTTTTTCGAAAAAAGAAAGAAAGAAAACTTGGCAGCGTTCCTGTGCACAACTGATTTATTGCATCACACATTTAAAAATATAATATGCATGTTTTCACTTAAAATTATGGCATATGCCCTATGTCATATTTTATATTTACGTTTATTTTTAAATGAAAAAACTGAACAAATGAACTTGACGGGGACATATATATATATAAAAATGACTTGGACCATTATTTTTAAGAACATACATACATATGTATATGCACACTGGGCTGTGGTTCATATTTTGAGGTTTGCAGGAGAGACGAGCAAGAAAACAATGATTGATATGTTTAAGTTATATGTGCATGTCTTACAGTGTAACTGTATGTGACAAATGATGCAGGGCAGAACCATCACATGAGGCCTTTCTTTCTCCCTTTCATTAATGTGGAGCCTGGAGGAGTGTAATCGAGATAATAACACAGTTGCACACTCAGCTGCTGATAGTGACTGCAGAGACGAGCCAGGTTTGAAGTCAAAGTTTCAGGTTTACAGCAAAATTCTAAGGACAGGACCCAACAGGCCGGCAGGAGATAGCAGGTGTGGCGATTGTTTTTGTCCACACAAATATGTTTAGTTTAAAAAAAAAAAAAAAAAAATCATCATCTCTGTGAGTAACTTGGAAGATTCAGCAAACGAATGCAAATTATGACAAACATACTTTGGCATTACTTCTCCATCACTGCAGTCCGTCTAACTTCATAAAAATCAAACTATATCTGTGTGTGTATGAGTGTTTGTGCCCACAATCACTCAACAACACATCGCCAACATGATAATTACAGCCATGTCCACCTATGTCAGTTTGGACACACTCTTCCCCTGTTTGCCACTGAATCTTTCACGCATCTGCTTCCTGTTCCCCCCACCCCTGAAGCTTAAGCCCCATGTAATCGTTCAACACCATTGCACTTCCTGTCCTCTGTCCATCCGTCCAACCATCCCCCTCTGTTGATTTACTCAACCATGAGTCAACAGTTCCCAGCGGTTTTCGCGACAGACACATGCATCTGGACGGGAGTCACTGCTGCGACCGGCTGGGCTTTTACCTCTTTGCTGGAACAAACCCCTGCAGTTATTGTCAACATGCACTGACACTTGGCAACAAGGCAAGCTGCTTTTCATTGGAAAACAAGCACTCTGACACCAGTGAACAGCAGGTGGAGTAAAATGGTGTCAAAGTGTGAGTGGAGACCTGTAATAGTGGCAGCACAAGCTTGTCACCAGTTGTATCCCAAGACATGATAGCTCAGGAAGTAGATGTCCTTCCATGCTCTGATTTCAAAGAATTTCTTCAGCCTCAAGAGACGTGTGACCCTCGTTTCGTTTGTTTACCAGCCAACTGCTCCATGCCAGAGTGCAACTGTTCTGCCGTTCAAGCATCATCATAATATTTCTATCATCAGACGAAGAACTCACACATTTCAGGTTTGCAGCTAAAGGCCTTCATGATTTACTCATCCTCCTCCTTATGGGGAAGTGGGACAGGAGCTGACAGGTTAACCTCTTTCCACCCATATCAAAGCTCCCTCGAGCCTAGTAATAAAATAACATCCCCTGTCATTCAAAACGGAGAGCCCCTGTGCACGAGAATGATTTGGTGTTTGCACCGGTGGGTTGGAGCCCAGAATAACATGATGTATTTATGCAGATACCCAATGCAGGAGCTGTAAGATAATGTATGGAAAAGGCTGAAAAAGATGCCACAAACTCCTGCCTGACAAATTTCTTTTCACAGCCTTTTTTTTTCTTTCTCTTTTACAGGAAACAACAGCTCCCCCCAGCAGCACCCAGAATATATTAATGTCACTGAGTTCATGGTCAGCGAGTGAACTTTGCCTGTACCAGGGGGTTTGTATGTACAATTATCAGTGCGATGCGTGTGCAAATGTGCGCACGTATGTGTTGCATCGCATTTGTCGGTTGTCAGATGACAGGGGAATGCACAAACATGACTCCCCGGCAGTTGAAACCAGCAGCTTCGCTTGTAAGTGGTGTCAGGGTGTTTACGCTCCGGCTGCATGCTTGGAAGAAAAGATTGGCAAATCGTCATACATCATTTTTTCCTGTTGAGGCCCCCAGTGTTTATGCAGACCCGGCTTAATGCGATGACCATCTCTGATGATAATCAGTGACCTGCAATCTGGGAAACAGCCAACATGTTTTGCCAACAAGCAATTCACTGGTTCTGTTTGAATAAGCTGACAAGCAATGACTTTGTATTTTCATGGATTTTACCGGTAGAACTGTTACGAGGATTTTACTGGTCATAGTCTAAAGTCAGTGTCATTGTCAGTACTTGCTCTATGTACAGGACATACGCAGAACTGAAGTCATGTTCCTTCTTACCCAATGTGTGGGCAAACATTCACTCATTCATCCTCTCCCACTTGCTCCGGTTACGGGTCGCAGTTGTGCTGGAGCCGATCCCAGAACGGACGAGTCGTCAGGTCATCGCAGGGCCACGTGGCACACCTGGCATGGCACCTGGAGAAAACCCACAGAAAGATCCCAGGACAGGAATCAAGTCAGGGACCTTCTTGCTATGAGGTGACAGTGCTCACCGCTGCTCCACCGCCATCATAAACAATAATAATAAAATATACAATAAACTTAAAAATAACTGGAAAAAAGTAAGTTTAGGAGGGTGTTTCATCTGTCTGAACCCAACTCAGACAGCAAGTGGAATGCACTGTGATAATCTGAAGAACAGAATACGATCCACAGAGATATCTATGATTTGTAGGTGATATGAAGAGGCTGGAAACATCCACTGAGTACAACATGTTAACAGAATTGTTGGCTGAACTGCTCCTTAACGTGACCTTAGCGTGTCCTGTCACTCTATGTTCCATGTATGTGACTTAAATTAAATACACGTTGGTTCCTGACAGTCAGAGGAAGGTGGCTGATACAAGTGAAAAGAGCCTCCTTTCCTGAGGTCGCAGTAGTTTGCATTAGAGAGACTCACCGTCGCCTCTCGAGGAACAAAGTGGTACTGCGCGTTCAGTGGCTCACAAACGATCCCCCTGACTTGTACGCTGTATTCACCCACGGTGTCTTCTCTTCACTTCACGGCTTGAAATGTTTGAAACTTCGCCTCTGAGAGGGTGAAATTCAAGGACGGCAGCTGTGGCATCATACTACAAAGCAAACAGTAAGACTACATGAGCTAGC
>CAAKHB010007095.1:215245-259636 GCA_901007665.1 Aeoliscus strigatus
CCCCCCCTTCATCACCAGCTCTAGGTTAACCTCCTTCACAGCACGTAGTCATCTCCACTTGCATTCAGTCTGAGGAACGACAGCATTCGCAGTAACATACGTTTGAAGCCAGTGTACTAACGGGAAATGAAATGAATAAATGAACGACAGAGTGAAGTGAAAAGTGTATACACATTGAACACTCCTCTGTATGACCTTTCCCTCTGATTAGGTGTGTGGACTGAACGCTGAACAGACTTTTACATGCAAAAGTTCTGTTCTTAATCAACGTCAAAGTATATTTTCCAGCATTCCTGGGTTAGGCTGATTCATCACCGCATCATTTTCTACACCCAAAAATAGAATGAGCGACTGCTCAGTTGGACACCACAAGTTTTTGCCTTGAGGCTCGGCGAGGTCAGACAGTGAAATCTAGTTCACCCCAGGACATAGGAGAGGAGAAAATAAACTACGACAGGTTCACAAACCATTCGCTGGAAGCAGTTAACGAGAGTGAAAGCACTTATGCATTCAAGTGTGTATAGGGAACAATAAACACAGCTTTAACCTTTGAACTCCAAACTATGGGTCAGTTTGAATGCAATTTTGAGCAGAAACACCGCTGACACCTCGTCAAGGTCGAAAAACTTCCTGAATATCATTTGCACTAACGCACCAGATTCTATCCAAACTGCCTCTTACATGTCATCTTTTATCCACATACTGAAACCGCACCTTCTCCATTCCCCCCCCGGATGTCCATCTCAGTCCCATCTGCTGCTCGAATCCCTGCGGCTCCTCCTGATGGACCAGGGTTTTTGTAGGAAAGTATTTTCACCAGCTGCCGAGGATGAGACGATGATCGGTTTGAGCCGTAGAAATACACAGAGCGACTCTCTCAAAGAACAGGGGGTGATTTACAGCAAAATCCCCTTCGGCAAAAATGTGATCTGTACTTCGGTGCGAAGTGTTTCCACAGATGGAATACACGTTACCGTTGTGGTCAAACTTGAACTTGAGTTTCTGTTCAAGATTCATAAACATTGTCTATATGATGTATACCTGATGTATTTTGGCATTTGGTGCTTCATAAACCAACTTACGTTCTTAGTATGAGACAGAAAATTCGAACAGCGACTGGAAGAACTACAGAACTAGTTTCCTCTGCTCACTCATCCGACTGCTCCTGGACGGTATCGTCCCTTTTTCTCTGCTACCACTGAGTGAAGAGTCTTTGGCTCCGACTGACTCCTCGAGCCTTGGGTACGGCCGCGGCTCCTTCATGCTATGAAGACTGTTACTGAAACAAGCGGTCAATAACTCAATTCAATATTACGAATACTTGCTTCTACAAGACATGACAGTTCATAGTCAGCACCTTCACAAACTAGCCTCACTGTGGAGAAATGTGTTTGATTTATATTGCTTTGACTGACATTGTGTTGAATACAGTGTTTTATCCAACTAATAATACAATAATAATTGTATTCAAGTGACTGCATCTAATCCAACACATAAACAAGGTTAACGTGCTTGTTCCCAGTATAGAAATGGCTCTTTGGAATTTGAATTCAATTAACAGAGGAAGAGATGTTATCTGTGTAATATTCAGCCTTTTGAAACGGCTCCTTTATCCTTGTTATTTCAGTCCGTGAAGACTGTGCCACACTTCCCTGAAAAAAAGAAAAGAAAAAATGATATAGCTCTGCTGCACGTTTTTCAAATGCATTCATTATCTGGGGGAAATGTTGGCCTGTCAGGAGTTTGAGCGTGTTCAAGTGGCAGGGCCCGTTTTTTCACAAGCGAGAGGAGAGCAGGTCGTCATTATCTAAATCTAAACGGAGCCGGCGTGCACGCGCTGTATCTGCAGTAAGTCATGCTGCCGTCCGTCAAATGTTAAATGACTCCCAAAGATCAGATACGGCCAGCGGCTCATACCGATAACACACAGCAACACAGTTTGATGTATGTCGAGGGATCGCGAGCACGGCAGCTGCTGTGAGGTCGTTAGCAGGAGTTTGACAGCAGCCGTTATGTTTTATTACAATTTTAGATAAAGCAGCAGCAGAACATGAACACGCCACTGACTGCTAAGGAAGTTAAGGACCTGCCATGATGAAGTCCAGACTGATCCTTAACTAACCAAATTCCTGACAGCAGCCACTATCTACAGTTTTCTATACGCTGCTGCTTCAATGACACCAGCCCCCTCACATTCAAATATGGAACCGGAAAGCGCACCAGAAGCCAGAGTCCGGCAGATTTCATGCCAGTCCTCTCAGGAATTCGCATGTGGGCCAGAAAGTCGACTGTTTGGTCCAGACTCGTTGCTTCTCCATGGGTGCTTGGCACTGCATGGGAAATGCTGGTTTGTTTTTTTTTCGTAAGTGGCACTCCACCCATGCCTCGTTGGGGTTGAAGAAGCAACCACAAGAATTACACCCGACGTGAATGTTTGTCACCCGGCGTCAACGGAGAACCACCGTGCACCCACTTCTTCCTGACGGAGCGAGAATAGACGTGAACAGTCAGTCAAGCATTGCGCTGGGAGGACTTTAATGACTACCTCCAGATCTATTTGGCTTTCAGAGGGAAGAGTGAGGGCTCCGACAGAAACAGAAACAGCCTGTAGGAGATCACGTGAGCTCAGTGACAATTGTAGGTTTGTTGTTTATCATTATTTTTCTTTGCATTTTTAGAGTGAAATCCCATAGGTGGTAGGCTTACGTCGCTCTGATGGATTATTGTCCTTATCATTATCCTGTCTGCTGGAAGTCCTGCGGGCTAGAACGAGGTACAGGGATGAAACTCGGCCCAGTAAACTGCAAATTATGCAATGGTGCTTCTCAAGAAATCATCCAAAAATAAAACATCTAAATCGCTGGTATAACTTAACCCCGAGTCAAGCAGAAAATTGTAATATGTTGACTTAAAGTTGACTTAAATTGTGCCATATTTTGAGGACTGAGCTCTGTCAATGTGTGTCTGCAAATTTATGAAACAAAACCATTTGTGGTGCGATCAGGAAGCGTTTGTGAATCAGCTTTTAATTTGTGGCAGCCATTATTGTGCTTGTTCTTCCTGTTGCTCAGTCTCACACTATATCTGACAAATATAAGTTTGTGTTCGTTTGTGAAAGTTCACCTTACTAAAACCACAAAACTCTTAAATGTACGTTTCCTCTCACTTCCCTCATCTGCGTCATCCTGTACTTTCATGTGTGTCCCAGTGATGCTCGTCCGGAGATTAGACCGAAGCTCCCAAAGTCTTTGATTAGACAAATATTTACAATTTACACTCAAAGAACAAGATAGCTTTGAACCATCAGGACCAAAGCTGGCGTTTGAAGGGGCAAGTGAGAGGACATTCAGCAGCTGTGTGTTATCTCCAGATACAGGATGAAGGAGTGGGAGCTATTTGAGCAGATGTAAAGGATGTGTGAGAATTTATTCAGGCTTTTGGTGATTCTGGTGCTTTGGCGAAATTAAAACTTGTGGTTTCTTTGCTGGTGGTCTGTTTTCCTCTCAAATGTCAAGTGGAATCATTTTATCCCTGACAATGATTGAAACGCCCACGCCCCCCAAAAAGCTCACTGATCCCTGTACAGTCACAGTATAAGCTCGTCTATTTTTTTTTCTTTTTTCCTTTTTTAAAGTGCGGAATCTTGCCAGCGGACGTACGGCGATGTTGACGTAAAAAGGGCAGCAAGTAAACAGCTAACCTTAGAACACTAGACCTACTTTCTAAAGAATAGAGGCTTTTGTGCTCTGGTCAGCGGCTGCATGTTCCTTAAAGAGGCAGATCTAAACTGAAGAATCCAGTGTGGAGAAGTGTTTTTGGACACTCAATATGTTTGTATAGAAGGTCCCACGTGATGTCTTTGGTGTGTTCTAACGACATTGGTTCAGAAAAACTGAAAGGACCAAAACGTCTTTTCAAACATATATAGTTTCAGCAGCAAAGTCACTTTCAAAAAGTGAAATCTGTTCAAACATCATAAGGTGCTGACAGACAGCTGAGTTTTCCGGACTTTTTCCACAGCAGGAGCAGACTGTGCTCCAGCTGAGTGGGGGACTACTCAGACTCATGTTCACTATTGATTGACACTTTACTTTACACTGGCCTCTCAACTGATGATCTGAACGGAATCACCAAACGTCCTCTAACCAGGACAGGTTGGATCCTACATTCCTAGTCGATACCGTAATATACTATATGCTAGTGCAATGAATTTTGATGGATTTTTAGAAGAAGTGGAATGGGGGCCACATTTCTTCTTTTGCAAGTCGCTTGGTGGCACATGAAGCCAAAAATCTTCTGCTCGTCTACTTGCCGCAATGTAGGTAAATAATACTTGTACTTGTGCTCATACAGGATGGTTGAGGTAACTGGAAAATATCTGACTCACATCAACTCTTTAATGTTATTGTGAATTCCTCCTGGAGATGAATTAAGTATTCATCGCTCTATCGTAAAGGGCGATAGGAAAGATGTTGTTGGGGGTGGGTCACATGACCAACCCTAAGTTGCTTCAAAGCACAGCACACTTCCTGTTTTACTTTAAATCAATGGTAATGTAGCAATAACCAAAAGAAAAGAAAAGAAAAAGGTGGTTTCATTTAATTTGCCCTCATTTGAAACAGTGGTTGAGGGTAGAAGGAAACTTTCTAGTAAATATTTTGATGAATGTGACATGGTCTGTCACAAATCTCTGTGTGAAGTGAACTGAGCTCATAATAGCTTAATAGCATAATATAGCTCACGATGCCACAAAACTCCAAATATTTACAGCAGCCCTGTACGGCCACGGGTCATGGCATGAGGAAAAGTGAACTCTGTGACAGAATATGTAATGAATGTCATTTCAGTGTATGAAATCAGTCCAATTTGGAAAAACAAACAGTCGCTGAGCCGTTCACCATCAGGTAGTCATTGGTAACAGCCCTATTCAAAGTACAGTAGCTCTAGCTACACGCACACACATTATTCACCAGCCCCATCAATGCCTGTTAAACATCGGTCAGATATGAACCGTCCACGCTCAAAACAACTCTCCTCCTTGTTCACCTCCTGGTGGGTCGTTCTCGTGGTGTTGACACGGGAAACAAGGGCTCCCATTGACTGGGTCGCCCTAGTTCCCTCAGCGCCACATGTTCAGAGTTAGCAGGCAGTTTGAAAATGACACAGTCATTCTTGTGCTATTTCGGACTTGCCAGTTTGATCCTGATGGATGGGTTGAGCAGAGGAAAGCAGAGGTGGATTCGGTCGAGGGAAGGAACGGCTCATGAATGTCATAAAAGAAGCGCTGCAAGGACCAAGGAAAACAGGGAGGTTCAAGGGTCTGTCAGCGAGCCTGGCTCTTCTCATCCTCCTCTTGAGACATTCATTCCTCCACGTGAAATCGAGCCATGTGGGGGCAAAGTACGCAAGGATTCGAGTGGACCGTGACGGCCACTCAGCATCGACTACAATCTCCCTAAAGGCTGATCATATATTTTACAAATGTCCCAAGACGTCATCCCAAGAAGAGACATGAAACAGAGGGGTTTCCCTCGCATGCAGAACAGGACAAGGTCAGGGAGACGCAGAGCAGCTGTAAACAATCTTCTGTCACATGCTGATGGGTTTCAGATGATCATGAGTAAGAGGGGTTATGCCCTACGTCTGCACGGAGCTTCAGTGATATTGCACATTGTTTCGACTTGATTGACTGAGGGAGGTTAACTTCAATTAAATCTGTCACTAGTTGTGGCAAGAAATGGTGACAGAAGTGGTGTGGAGTAAAATATTTAACCCCCAGGAAAACCAAAATACTTCCACAATGACTCATTTTGTTTAAAATCACAGTTTAGGACATTTATTCCCTGTTCAGCTAGCAGTGTAAGCTAGGCCAGACTAGCTGCTGCTCTTTTCCATTATTAGGTTTCTTCTATCAATGTCTACAGAGATGAAGGCTGGCTGTGTTTTGGAGTTTGTGGAGACATCATGGTTTGGTTTTTAAATAATCAACGGTGACTTAAACTGGTGGCAAACATCACGAAATCGTACCTATATTCAGCAAAATGAAATATTAAGCATTAGTTGGGGATTTTTCTTGGGTATATTTCTCGCAAAACAGGAACTGCAGACTACGTATGCTTTGCATTTATATTCCTACGTGCTGGTTCAGTTATGTATTTATGCATGTGAAGTTCTTAGCTCAAAGTCTTTGCTTCCGTTGGCACTAGAAGCCACATCTTACAGGATCAAGTCTTTCTGAAGAAGGCGGCAGTTTTTATTGTGACAAGAATATGAGGACTGGTGGTTTGCACCTAATTTTTTTTTTATTGTCAATAAAGTGTCATGTTAAGAGACATGAAGTGGTATAATGTGGTAATGAGCACTCACGAGAGAAAATGGCAACATGTGACAGCAATCAAATGAGTCTGCAAAGGAAAAGAAAAGGAGGATAAAATTGGGGCGTCTCAGTACATCAGACATTTGACATGTTTTGTGGCGGCTTTGACTCGGTTCATATTGTGTTTCAACACAGTACTACTGCCTGGTCTACTTTTTAACTCTTGAACCGATGTTGCTCCTACGTGGGTCACACACCATTTAGTGGCCTTGACATCGGAATTAGTTCAACAATCTCATATTTTCATTTTCATGAGGAAGGTGTGATTATTCACTCTGCAACTAGTCTTGCAACTTCAAAATCTTCTCCAAAAACCCACTTCTTTGAAATGTAGCTAAGCAGAGATACCTTTGACAGATTTTCACGTCCTTCATGTAATATGGTTTTTATTCTGAGTTACTCGTTTTTTTCTGACAGTATACACACAAGTCCTACAAAGAACAAAGTACTTTGGTACATTCTTTGATCTTTGGAAATGTGATCTGTAAATAAAATTAAAATCCACTTAGGCAATGATAAACAAATGTAAAGGTTTGACAATATTCATTCCAAGATAACTAGTACAGGAGCCTGTTTTGTCACTTGGAACGCCATCATGTGCTTCATCGCTGAACACAAAGGAGCTGGTGACAATCAACAAACCCAATGTCAGCTGATTCTGATGTGCAGCTAATACACCGGTGATCCAAATAGAACCTAAAACACTAAACCAACTCAGCAGAGCGCTACCACAGAAACTCCAATGTTCACTATTCTGTCAAAAACAAATGAGATCCCAGAAGGTACATGTCATTACATAACTGAGCACATTCATGATCCAGGACATTCTTTGGAATATAACATGCTTTGGTATTTCCTGTAATGCTACCCTTTGTAAAAATGGACTGGCCAGCGATTTTTTTTTTTTTTTTTTTTTTTTTCAAAATCAGCATCAACATCAGTCTTTTACAGGTGGAGGAGAAAACAGGAGACTCAGTGTGTTCCCCACAGAGATGGTCATTCCCACCAGCCATCAATCACATAAGTGTACTAAATCTGTTCAAGGTCTCGATCCTCTGATCACTGAGGGAGCCGGGACCAACATCATATGATTTATGTTAGAGCAGCACAAACATGAAGAATGTATGATGTGTATCTATGTATCTTCAGCAGAAAAAAGACAAACCAAAGTCATAACTACACAGCATGCAGCTGCACTTCGTCAACAATTTGGATATCAGATACATATTAATAGTTCATTGCATGGCTACGAGTCAAATGAACAATACAAGGTCAACGCTGCCACGTGGACACATCTGGAGATGTGTCTCACTGTTTATCAGCTGTCATCCACATCCAGCAGGGTGAAGCCAGTTGATTTCCAGTGAGCGCATAAGCAGCGCTCTCTAAGGTAATTTAGGAAGAACATTGCACACGTCTGACGTCGTGTTAAACGAACAATAACTGAACACACATGAATCCAGGATGGACCGGCTCATGGACAGCTGGTTGTAGTTTAAGGGGACAAAGTATCAGTGGAACTTTGACCCTTGACATCTTTGCATTTCTCCACCCAGCCTGACACATTGGGAGAGTGGTGGAATTATCATTTGGGGGGGTGTGTGTGTGGGAGGGGTGGGGGGGTTAGTCTGTGCTCAGTATTCCTAAAGTCAGCACATTCCTACTTTTGATTTTACAGAATTTGACCTGCAACCAGCAGACCCAAAGTGTCAGTATTTGATTTCTACTAGCTGCACATTTAAATCCAAGCCTTCAGGGAGAGCCTGATAGACATGAACAGTAGTAGACAAAGTTATATTGGGTGTGTGTATCTAAATATATACATATACACACACACACACACATATAGTATAGTATCTATCTTATTTGCAGAGATTTCATGATTGATTGAACCACTAGCAGGGTCCTGTGAGGCTGTCAAAGTCAGTGGGGGCTTCCTCTTGAATGTGTGAGGCAAAATTCTTCAGTGTTTCCCCAAATGTAATCCTCACTGTGTGTGAGCACACAACTGACAGCCGTGGTGGGACATTTCAGTATTGTCCACATTTGTTGAAGGAATACACAGAAGTGAAGGAACACCCCTCAGGGTATACTCCTACAGCTAGTTTTTAATGAAATTGCTCCGCCTACTGGCTGAAGAGGCAAATACAACAAAGATAACGCCTGTGAATGTTTCCATATCAAAGTTTATTGCTGACATGCATGTAGAGATCTGATGAAGTAGAAAAATATGCTTTTTATACAAACGTGTAATTCATCTGTACAATTATGCAGTTTCCTGTATCTAGATGCCCATTTCTGACCAAACAGCTTCCAACACATTGTCCCCGTGGGTTTTTAACACCACATTTCATTTTCCACCACGTTTCCAGTTGCAACAATCCGCAATATGTCCGTTATATACTAAAGACTTTAGAAGCAGGGACAGAAATCATAAAAAAACAAATCACTGACTAACTCATTCAATTTTGCTTCTGTCCAAATCAAGAAGGGCGAGTTTATGTGGGACCCATAAATTCAAATTCCCATCAATTCCAAGTTCAAAATCATGCAACAGTCACATGTATTCCACAGAGTTTAACCTCACACTATTTCCATGCTTTTCAAACCACACTGCAGTCTACCAATACAACTCTGTATAACAAACATTGAATGTGGTACAATCCACAAGCTAGAGAGTGAAATAGTTTAAGACTGGGGGTTGGTGTGTGTGGGGGGGGGCACAAAACATCTACATCAAGGGTATATTAAAACCTCTAATTACTATTCTGCAGTTGAGCTATACTGGACCGCAGGGAATATGGCGCAGGACACTTTCCACAGACGATCATTTAATGTCAGCATTCAGCAACGGCTACGGTGTTCACCGCACACCCTCTTCTGATGCACAACGGGCTACTACAATACTGCTGCATACCCATGATATTCACATTGAGGTGGGAGAAGGCCAACAGCCTCCGGATGAGGCTAGTAATGCATGTCGATCGGCTGTGGTACAACACAGTTGGTATGTCACTGGTGGAACGACACAACTGGTGCGGTCGAGATGGTACATATTTACATATCGACCGGATCGTGCAGCCTTGTGTGGGGATTTGGAGACAATGGTTTAACAAAAGGAGAGAAAGGAAGAAACAACCCTCACATAAATGAAGATCATGTGCGAGTATCGTTTTGTATAAATGTAAAAAATAGTTCTATGCAAAAGTCAGTCTTATTAGTGTAGCTTACGTTGACCACAGGCTATGTGGCAAATATGGCAAGATAATGATTTATGCAATCCAAAATAGAAAACAATTGCTACTCTGTTGTGAATGCGGCTGGAATAAAAAAAATCTAAATGAGATGGTTGAGCCACTGTTGATTGACAACAGTTCTTACAGCTGTGAGAGCAAAGAGACTTGGGGCCTTGTTTCACTGGCAAGAGTTAGACCTAGTTTGAGAGGAGATTTCCAAGCCCCAGTTGTATGTGTGAAAAGTCTCCACATGTGAATAAATAAATCAACACTGTAATTACAAGGGGGACAAAAAATAAAAAGACTGAAAGCATTCGGAAAATATTCCAGAGATGATCATGCAAACAGTGTGAATAGAAATAGAAAGACAGCATAAAGCAGATACCAACAAGCAAGGCAAGTTGCAGTGTACAGATGCCTAACAGTCACTGGTGAGTAGCTTTGCCATTGTTTGAAGAAACACTTGTTTAAAAGAGAAGAATGTATCACAAGCCAAGGCAACCCAGAAATTAAACTTAACCTAGAAATCTGTATATTCTTTTCACTATGAAATATTACAGTATCCGTTACCAGCCACCTGCTGGAGGGATAATACATGCATGTATACTGAGCTAGAGAGAGGGCTTGACAGCGGCAACAGACAGCGATCTTGGCAAGTTTCTCTCATGTTAAATTAGCATTCATGACTCTGGACAATCACTAAAACATTCAGTCAAGCCCCGTCTTAGTAAAGCCTGCTCTGGTTTTCACAGTGTCTGTCGTGAGGGCAGGCCATAGAACAGAAAACACAGATTGAAGGATAGCTTAACGGCTCCGCGAATGTCCGAGGCCAACAGCTCGACAGCTCTGCAGGCCCTGGATTAAAAAAAAAAAGAAAAGAAAAGAAAAGGTGGGGGGGACCAAACGCGCACGCAAACACACTTGTAGATACTGCAGCTGTAACAAAGTGTGGAAGGATCGTTCACACTCATACTGAAACACACTTGCCTCGCCATCTGCCTTGATTAAGAGAAACAGGAAAGTTGGAGAACCTGGAAGCCATTTGATTCTGAATGAGGCGGTGGGTACCAATTCCTTGGCTAAGGATCATTTTAAGACAAGATTCTGGCAACAAAGGTGAATCGTTGCCATGAATATGCCTTGGCATGAGGGAGCCGACAGTTTATCCCATTCAGTTCCTGGCATTGAGACTTCCAGGTAGCTCCTACTAGCTGCCTAATGCTAAAAACAGATTTGCACAGGGATGAGCAAAAGCAGGAGATAATGCTTTCTGCAAATATCAAAGGATGCTTGGACACAAACGCTGATATTCTGTATCTTCAATGTCAAAGGTGGAGATAAAATGCTACTTTGGGTAAAAAAAAAAAAAAAAAAAAAAAAGCTTATTCAGTTTTTTTTCCCGAAACCACTGAAGGTTTCAAAGCACTGACAGAAAACATTAATGCTTTATGTCACTGGTGGCATCAATACTCCGTTGTTGCAATCCCTTGTCTCAGTACAGTGAGCATGGTTTACCAACAGAGAAGAGCGACAGAGAGGTAGATTGATTTCAAAGAGTTACAGACAGGATCGGTCTGGATCTTTATCATTACAGGAAAACAGAGCGGAGGAGGGTGGAATGGAGGTAAAGAAGTGACATCAGAGATCGGGTCATCGGCCTTGAGGAAATACAATTGCCAGCAGGAGAAGTTTTTGCTACGTGATCCAGGTTCTTCTCCAGACATCCAGAGTCCATAGGGAAGTGTTAGGGAGGTCAAATGGAGTTAACAGGTTCTTCAAGGCTCCAGGCACCGCCTCATCGTGTCCCAGTGGGTCACGTCAGGTCGTTCAACAGTGAGATCTGACTGTGGGTGACCTGAGGGCAAAGAACTTTGCTGCAGCTCTTCTTTCCGTATTCTTCTGGAGGTCCTCTCACATGGGGAGTGACGTTGTCGGTTGGCAGTTGCTTCTGTTTCCAGCCGGTTCCAGCTCGCTTGCCCAAAGCCCACCCACATATGGGGCCATCTGTGGCCTGGGTTGGGCCGGGCCCTGAGTGAATTAGTTCCGTTTTAGGGTTTGCAGAATCCTCTTTGGCCTCTGCAGGTCTCTTTACCCCCTGAAGAGGCCAGAGATTCCATGAGGGGAGGTTGACGACTACTTCCGGAGAAAACGCTGTGCCAGAATGGCAGCATCTAAGGGGCTGACAGGTTGGGCATCATGGCCCAGCCGCCTCACAGGAGGGATGCTGCCAAACTGACGCTTAGTGAGGAAGCTCTTAGCCTCGTGGATAGTGTTTTTCTCTTCGGCCAGCAGCAGCTGTTGGCGCATGTAATTTTCAAACTCGTACTGTGAAGACTCTTCTATCACCTTGGCCTGGTGGGAGACAATATGATTAGCTCAGTGTGCTGCATCTTTTTTTTGTTTGTTTTGTTTTAACTTCTGGGCTACCGATCATATAGATCAGGGGTCACCAAAGGGTTACCAGTTACACACCTCTGAATAACCAATTGCACAGTTTAATTTAACTCAAATCATTAAGAAGGTAGTATTTAATAAATAAAGCTAGTTAATAACAATAATTATAAACAAATGAATATCAAGTAAACTTAGGTAATCATAATTATAACAATTAATAATGATAAATAAAGTTAGTTTTATTTTCAAATGATCACAGTGCTGTCTTTAGAACTGCGTTGCTGGCCCCTGGTATGGACTACGAGCAGATATGTCATCTTTCTTTAAAATCATACCTCTTGTAGATGCTCTGGGTGATTGATCTGATCATCGATATCTGGCACCACTTGCAGAGGGCCGCTCAACGACGACACAGACTGCCTGATTCACAATGAGGTGTTGATTAACAAATGGCCTGGTATTTTCAATATATATACACATGTAAAAACAGTCTATGTCAATGTTAACTTAACACAAACAATCTACAATGATCCAAGACCTAGAATTAGCACATAGGATGTGATGTTTCTGACACCCAGCAGGGGGAGCAATTACCATGAGGCGATGATGTCACTGAGGGACTCCAGCACCTCTCCTGCAGTCAGCCTCTGCTGAGGATCCAGCACCAGCAGCTTTCGGATCAGGCACACTGTGTTCTCAGACACACGACCGTCCCTGTGAGGACGTGAGGGAAAACAGCAAGGGACAGTTTCATTGGCAAAATGTCACAAGTCCACAAAGCCAGCTAAAAAAAACAAAACAAAAAGCATTTCTCAGCATTTACTTCATTCGTCCTTGTCCTCAAATCCTCCCAAACATAATATATATGTTAAAAAAAAGAGCCTTTACTAACACAAGTCTCAAACGCATTGGGATGCTTTGATCTCAGTTCATCTGATCTTACAGATAAAAAATGAGGTCTTTTGCTGGAGGGCTTATGAACTACATTCAGAAGTCGAGCATTCATCCCATAAATCACTCTCCACCAGACACATACAGTAGATGGGGCAAGTACTCACTCTGGGATGGAGTACTCTGCAGCCTTGATCTTCCGGAAGAGCTCTTGAGGTATGCTGTCATAAAAAGGGAACTGGCCATACAGCATGGTGAACAGCACCACACCAAGCGCCCACATGTCACTAGGTTTACCACGATATGGTCGACCTGGGAAGAGCATAATGAAAATCATATAACATGGCAACGTGATGGTTATATGGTTGGGTTTGTTGACGCTACAGGAAGAAGGGTGTTAACTGCTATAGGGTCTGCATTCATTCCCACAAGGGTCATCACCGAATGTGTGTGTGTGTGTATTAACATGTGTATGTATATGTGTACACATTTGGTACAGTGCATGTATATAGATGTACATAAAGAAGACAGGAGGCTCATTAAAAGAAGAAGGGTGGGATTAAAATATATATATATATATATTTTTACTTCAACCCACTCCTTTCCAAGTATGTAAATTAAACTATACATTGTTGTAATATTTATGTTGCGTCGTACTTATTCACTACAACTATTGCTACATTTGTATTTTCCTTTTTTTTGTTCATGAGTCTATTTTGAACATGGAAATAAGGAAAATAAACTTTTCAATTAAGTGTAGAAATCATTTTTGACCTCAGGGGTGATCAGCAGGGTCAATACCTGCCAAGTTACAGAGTAATGATTAACAGGATGAGCAAAGACAAACAACCATCACATTTACAAGAAATTTCCAGCACAACACTGTTTATACAGAGGTAGTGGAAGGAGGGGGCTCCAATTATCCCTGAGCAATTAAATCTATTGTAGATGAGGGAGGAAAACACTGGAGTTGGTGCATTATGGCCGTATGTAACTACAGGCAGTGTTGTTACAGCTAGGCAGGCGGCAGCAACAGCAGCAGGCAATTATGTTAAAGCTTGTGACACACACACACACAAACAGAGGAGGGGAGGGGGTAGATGGGAGTAGTTTCCCTTCAGTGAGTCATCATGTGTGAGTCATTGAAGCTCTGTTTAATTGTGTGCCTGTCACGTTACACATACACCCGGGTTTCATCTGCAGTTGGAGCATTTTTTTCCTGTAGACTGTAAGGCCTCAATCGCTCAAAATCTCTTCTTAAATTGACATAACTGGGGGTCTACCATGACGAGCATGCAAAGAATTAGCTTGATGGGTGAGTAGTGCTCAGATATCACAGTTGGTTTGACAAAAAAAAAACCATTTCTTAGAAAAGAGGAAACTTGTTTCCTATGCAAACACATACCCTGAGAAAATGCAACATCACAGTGATTACACAAAAGGACAAGGTCTATCCCTCTTCATTGTCAGCCCAAGATTACAACACATCCTCTCTCACTGCTTTAATAACCAGGAAATCAAATAAAAGAGCCACTGCTGAGTGTTACGCAACGCAAGACAAAACACCAGGAACTAATCTGGACCCAGATCAAGAAGTGACACCAATTTCAAAAGGAACTGTTTTGTCTTTACGTAAGTTACAAATGATTGTCTCACACACACACACACACACACGGTGTCGAGACACACTTCTGAGGAAATTGTGAGGTGTCTGTAGGACATTATTTCATTTCTAAATAGTTAGACATCAATTTATTTTTTTTACTCACCACTTAACACATCAGGGCTGATGTAGGCAGGACTTCCTCTCTGATCTTTCAGTAGGTCATCTTCACTCACAAGGTGTTTTCCCAAGCAGAAGTTGGTGATGGTAATCCGGTGTGTCCTGCAAGCATACAACATTTTAATCTACTGCATCTGAATTCCCGTCCTGCACTGTTTTGGATCCAACATTAAGCAGGTTTGTCATGCGCTTCTGTTTCAGCTGATGCCCATGTTCCTACATGAAGCTGCAGACATTTTGGGAGCAAGACAACTCCAGACATACTTTTGGAATCTTGGAACATACGCCTTGGAAATGTGTGAGGACCCATCGCTGGCACAAAGGATGTATGATTAATTTGGTTTCTGTGGAATCAATGCAGCATTATAATATTTGTCTGACTCATCAAGGTAAATTTAGTTTGCCTGCGGCACAGTGAAACCTAACAAAGCTGATGGACAGCGTCTGTTTAATAACTTTTCTTTCAGGAGAGAAAAAAGGCAGCACAGAAAAACAAACACGAGTCAATTTGTGGTTTGGGATAATGGCTGATGACTAAGTGTGCATGGTATGGGCTGGCAAGTGTATATAGAGCTCAAAGATTTGAAATATGCACAAAAACAACCAAACTCAAGTGTACCCACATAATCCCTCCCATGCTGAACACAGAAAATCGCTACAGAGAAAGTACACAAAACAACCAAGGGAGGTGCCCGGTTCTCTGTGGATCACACTCATCATCCACCTCGCGTCCTTAAAAGCCAGAGGTCGCCAGCTTCTCCCATTCAACCTCAATTTTACACCGTGTTCAATGAAAGCTCTCAATAGTACATCTGGACTCTGCAGCCAATCTGAATTTTCAAATAGATCATCCAGTTCACAGTGCCTCATGTGTTTCAGTACTTTCACAGATTTCGTGACTCCAGATCATATACCGGCCTTGTGATCTGTACAAGTGGAGACCAGAGGAACAGAACGCTATGTTTCAAGGACCCTCAACATAAAAGCCTCCGTCACGGAGGAGACTGTTCTTTTGTCTGCAAGCATCACGACCCAGGCTTCTATTCTTGCACCGGAGACTGGGTAAATGAAATTGCATGTTTGCCTCGTGAGGCAAGGGTCCCTGAGGACCGAAGAGACCGCACCACCTCTGCTTCCTGGTCATGTGATCCCGGGTGGTCAGGAAACCAGAAACCTAAAATTCCCCCCTGGCTTTTCCCCATGACAGCATTTTGCTGATGAAGGAGGGGGTTAAATGCAGGGCGAATTTCACAGAGACCAGACCAATGAATTGCTCAGAACAGTGAAGAGCAATGTATGATCGTGTTTTACTAAGACTCAAGCATGCACTCTTTACACGTAAAGGTTCATATGAGTACATACAGTATGTCTGCACGACTATGACTTGCTAAGCAACTGTTTAAATATGAATGGACATGGCCCTTCTCAGATGTTTAAAAACATGAGAAGTCCGTACAGCTCTGACAAATGTCAACTACCTTGTAAGCTGATAGACATCCTGCTTTCATGGCAGCTTACTAAGCAAGAGGAAATCATGAAACTCTTGCTGAGCTCCAGAGTGACAAAGAGAAGCAGGACAGGACATCAGTCTGCATATTTACTGCCTGTGTCCTTCTGACTGTACGGTCATACACATCCAGGGTGAAGTGACAGTAGAAACATTCAAGTATGCTGACACGTATGCATAGGGAGATGGAACAGTAAAAAGTAAAGGAAATGACAACAACTGACTGAATGAATGCTGACTGACTGAATGCATGAATGTGTGTGTATCTGTGTGTGACGTGCATTGCGGCGTGAGTCAGCTCTGAACTATGGGGCCTTTGGCAGGCCTCTCCTTTGTCTCCAGCTGGGACGGAGTGTTCCACATGTCTGCTCTGTTCCTCCCCTGACCAAAACACTGTTTCATCACCAGCACCACTGGGGCTAGTGGTGCTGCAGCTGGTGGTGGGGCAGAGCTGGGCGATGTGGCCTATAGGTAATGCATCAAGACGTTAAATCTAGCTGCTGTAGAACATATTTCAAAATGTAAAGATATCTATTATGTATGTGAACCATAGTAAGTATAGTTATAAAAAATGTCAACATCTCCTAGGTGCTAAAATTAAGCCTTTGGTGAAGAGAGGTGACAATCAAACCAGGGTTAGCACCTTAGTGGCAGTGTCTGAAATCCACTTAAATTATGAAATAAAGGCAAGGGGCAGAACTATGTGTCTTTACAGATGAGTTTTTTATCTGAACGTCACCACCCCCACAACCTCAAACCCACCGACGTCCCATAGAAACGCAGCAGCATATTCATTTCATCGTTCTGCCCTGAAGTCCATTTCACCCTCCAAATCCAACCATGGGAAGTGAATCATCGGCCTTTACTCAACCCAGACAAGGACCCAAAGTCTAGCACATGACAGAGAGGCTTTAGGTTACGATGACTGATCTCACTTTTCGCATGACAATGTGACCCTTGCTTGGGTTTAAAATCCAACTGTGCACTGGATACAGGCTGCTGGGGCCAGCAGAGGCCTGTGAAACATGTGAGCTCAGACAGAATGACTAACTGCCGGGCTAAAACGACTGACCCGGTCTAATGATGCAGGTTATTCGCCAGCAGACTAATTGACAAGGCAGAATGAGTGACTGAGCTTCTTCAGACTCACCGTTTGTTAAGCACCATGTTTCCCAGCTTGAGGTCTCTGTGCACAATGTTTTTCTGCAGACAGGAAAGAGGAGGGGGGGGGGTGACTTGTGCTTTGTGAATTACTGGTGTCAAAACAATTATTTTGTTTCTGAGAGTGAGTAATCACAAAGGATATCCAACTAGCAAACCACAAAAATCAATGCACAGTTTGGAGGAAAAAAAACATGGCAAGCTTCTTTGATGAACTGATGAATTAACAGCACTTAGCTGCTCCTGAGACTCACCTTATGAAGGGCCTCCACCACACGCACCACATCATAGAAGATTACAATGGCCTCACGTTCGCTCAGCCGTTTCTCCTTTATGACATAATGCTGGAGGTTTATTAGATCTGCTGTCTTGTCACTGAAGTCATGGGCACACAGACAGTCCAGCACTAGGCAGATCCGCCTCTTCATCTTGCGCACCTTGTTGGCCTCCAAGTCCTCCACTATCTCGTAAGCCCGATCCTGGGAAACAGCAACAAAGTGTGAGCTGTGATATGTGCAAAGGCGATTTTCTGCATCTACACAATATAAATTGAAAGCATCATACTGACCGGATTGAACAGAAGATGATTAGTTCTACAAAGGAAGAAAAATGCTCAACAAGGTAAATGCTTGGTGCAATGCAATAAATAGCCTGCATATAATCAGTGCGACTATTGTTTTTTTTTTATTATCTTGCAACTCCAATTTAAGCAGAGTTACTATTTTACATTGATGTCCGTATCAAGTTGAAAGCTTTCATTATCAGCTGTGATGATGCACAACAATCCAGTCAATACTGCAGACCGAAATTAATCGGAGTGCACGTCTCAATGCTGCTATTCACAGAGTGGCGGCGAGAGTGATTGAGTGAGCGAGAGAGAGAGAGAGAGAGTTGAGAATACAGGTAAGCAAGGGAGGGGCTGCAGATATCTATCTTTTTTTTTTTAATGGTAAGCACTAAGCAGTGAGGGAGGACATGGAGGTAGTTGGAGTCAGAGTAGAGGATACAGAGAACAGGGAAAGATGGAAATCAATGATTCGCTGTGGCAACCCCTGAAGAGGGACAAAGCCGAAAGAAGAAGAAGAAGAAGGTAAGCACTAAGCACACATCTCTTGTGAAAAAAACAGCACAGACTATTCAAGCAGCTGGCTGGACTAATCACAAGCTTACATCTACCATAGCTAAGCTGATGACAGCAGGCTGCCACTCGCACTGGTATGGTGACGTCACATTCTAAATAAGTGGAGTGTGACAAAGGCTCCTTCGTAGTGCTGTTGGCGTTTTTAAAATCACACTCGCTTGTACAGAATGATTACTGAAACGCTCGTGTGGGTTATCAGACTAAATGTCAGTCTACCTGGAAGAGACCGTGGTGGTGGACCACGCCATCCTGGTTGTGCAAAAGAGACAGAAGCGAGTACTCTGTGTGTAGCAGCATCTTCCCCTGTCTCTCCTCCTGCGTCTCTCCAGCAGAGTCCACACGCTCCTCTAGTGTTAGGATCTGTCATTTGCACAGATGACAATGGCAAAAACATCAGAGGTCACAAGGCAGGAGCCCCCACAAGGTTTACATTTACTGTAAGCAAGAGGTTACAATCTGTGGAGCAGACATGACAAAGCAAAAGCAAATCGTCAAATCATGAAGTAAACAAGTTGGCAGAAGTTGCGGCCCTGCAGTCACGGGTATGAGGGGAGGGTCACTCTCTGACACATTACATGGTCATGGGGGTGAAAAGTCAGATTTCCAAGTGGGGCACTGCCTTCCTACCTCCCCTTTGGTGTAGTTTCCTTCTTGTGTAACAGACATTGGATAGCCCCAATAAACAGTTTGCACGACTGACGTAGCTGTCTGTGCCAGACTAGTGCAGCAGGCAATAAAATGCACACCGACAAAGGCAGGTCATGAGTTCAGATGTCCACTGTGATACAACAGCCTTTTTACAACCATGCATAACTTTTTTTTAAAAATCTAATCTGTTACATTTGTGCATTTGTCTAAAAGAAAACCACTATGAAAGTGTCAACTTACTTTGAGCTGATAGAAATCGTCGCTGCCATCTTTTCTAGCCAGACACTGGACTATGCTAGGCACTGGTGAGTTGCCCAGACGAGGACCTGCAAGTATAAGAAAAAGAACAGCTGCGTGACCAAAAGGCAGGCGACGTACTGGAGTGTGTGCTTGCGGGACAACTCATTAAAGCCTGCATGTGCGCCAACGCATTAACACCCCAAGTGTAATGTTTTGTTTGGCACTTTGCAGTTGGGGTTGTATCGTAGTTTTAGAGCATTACGAAGCACATTTTTTCCAAAAAACAAGACTCAAACCTCTGTGGCCGATGTCATGGGGATCAACTAAATTCTTCACATTCTTGTCTCAGGCATGCACACATACCGACAACCTGCGACTTTGACGGTCGCATTCATGCACATAACTTTCCTGATTTCCAGCAAACAAGACCAGATGCACACATGCAGTTGCAGCCACACAGATTTAGAGCTTTAGAGCAAACACCAGTAACTTCCGTACCAAGGATGAATGGCCCCGCTCTCTTGGCATTATTGCCAGATATCCCTGGACACTGCAGCTTGCTGGCTCTGACTGATGTCTCTCCAGCCCCCCTCTCCGAAGACCGCCGCTTGGACATACTGGAGCTCTAAGGGTGAGGGAAATAACAGATTATAATAAGGAAAAAGATTGACACACTCACAAAATAATGACAAAGGCCATGTGCAACCAAAAAATGGCTTTAGAAATAGTCTATTTAAAGAAAAGGCTTTCCAACCTGAGCTTCAGCAGCAGTCCTGCAGGCTGAGTGAGTGTGTACGGACACAGTGGTTTGAGAGTGAACACAGGGAAAGGAGGTAAAATGCAGGGCAGCTCCTCCCTGACTATTTAAATACCCCTCCCACACATTTACCAACACCTCTGTGTGAATGTGAAGCCATTACGGCTCCATTCAGAATGATGGCTGCTGGTGTCAAGAGTGACACCTCAAATTCAATCTCCCAAGCAGACAGTGCCTACGTATCACAGTCACCAATTTAAATGGAAATACCGTCATGTAAATATGGCAAGGGGAGCGCATACGATTCTTTTAACAAGAGTATACTTGTTTGTCAGTCAGCAGTGAACAACGTGCACGTCTTAAGCTCTTCCCGACATGGTGGGGTTAGAAAATCCATCCGGTCTTAATCTGCATGTTTTATCTCAAAATCTGCAAGTCGGCTTATCTGCACAAACCATCCCATGCATGCATGTACGAACATGGCTGACACACACAAAACTGCCAAGCCCTTCCACTATGATACCATTCACATGCTAGAAGAACCAGTGACAGTGTGACGCATCACTACACAAACTCCTTTAACCGGCGCCGCAGACCCTGGCCACCTCCCAGAATTTAGAGAGCAGGAGGTATGCATTGTTTACTGATAGTGCGTTCCTATGTGATGAAACCCCATCTGTTTCCCGTAACAAGGAAGTGGTGCCTTAAACCGAGAGGGATGATTCACTCTGCTGCCATGCTGAATTTTCACTGTGACAGAAACGCTTAATGTCCAGGTGATGACACTAGAAAGAGCATTATATTTGCTCCCAGCCATGCACATGATGAACATGAGGGGGAAACCAGCTCAAAGGTCCAAAGGAAAATGACATCTGACTTATCAAATGTCAATGAATAATAAAAGCTGAGTACATACTTTAGTAATGCATGAAGGCAACTCAGGAGAGGGCTGTACTGTTTATACTGTCTGTGATACATTGTAATAATTCAATTTTTTCCCCCATTTGTGTGACATGTAAACCTTGGCAGCTTTATTAAAATATAGACACAATTTAAAGTATATGTAGATAATGGTTGGATAAATTATTCTCTCGGTGTATGTTTTTTCTAGAGGTTTGATTGTTAAAATTCATAATCCAATTGTTGTGCTAATTGTCCTGTGATTCATATAGTTCATTTTTTCCATGGTAGTACAATTCTGGATGAGTGTTTGGTACTGTGTATCTATTCTGCCACATTAGCATACAGTGTGGAGAGCCATACAAACACATTTATTAGACTGGCAATGATGTCATAAAATATGACAAAAATATGATGTACTTCTAAACGCACTTCTCCTACTAGACAATGAGTGGAGGGCAGACAAACAAGAATATCATCATTGTAGTTGTGGAACAAACTGAAGAAAATGTGCTTAATAATTGTGCCATCCTCTCAATTCAAAGTAAATCGTGCACCACTTGCCAGTTGGCATTTTTGGACAGAGAGGAGGCAGGACAGTTGGTAGTCAGTATGGGCTGGTATGAATTCTCACTTCCATGAGGCTTTTTGTGATCCCAGACAGCAGACAGTGTCATCATCACGTCTCTCACCCATCTGTCTCCATCTCCACTAGTCATCACCCACTGCGTCTGATGAGCTGAGGTTTTCTGACAGCGTTTCTCGTGCAAGCCAGAGTGACATTAAGTCATGCTGCCACCCTTAACCAAGACTCCATCGAGAAGTGGCGCAACACAACAGATAATTATCTGCTGCAATTCATGAAACTCTGCCACAGGGAATTTAATGAGCATTTATTTAGTGCATAATGCTGCTACACTAAATGTGGGCAGAGACAAAACTTACCGGCATTTCATTTTCATTGTGGTTGTTGTCAAAATTAACAAATTTGTATCACAAGTGCATTTACTGTCCTCGTGTGCCACAGTTACATTAAAAACACTCATGCACCTTGGAATTATAACTCATGACTCATTGACTGCTCCACAACACAAGGCGAATGGGCCCAAGGCTATTCATCTACCGACTTAACACCAGCAGTAGTGCTGCAGAGCCAACCCTCCACACGTCTAAGAAGCAAAGGTCAATGCAACCAACAAACGCACACTGACCTAAATGACTTCAGTGCGATGACAGCATACAGCTATCCTTTTTTGACACTGCTGTGCCTCTCTGCGCAGCCAGTGATCTGGCACGCAAGACCGCCTCTGCCTATGACTGTACCAGAGGGAGGACAAGAACAGATACAGTCTCTGAATCATATCACCAAAAAAAAACGGAAAAAAAAAAACAGGAGAGACACACTGCCGGTACACACGGGAAAAGTTGGCTCCTTAAATAATATGAGTACAAGTCAACTGCACATGCTGCATTGGAAAGTGTACGACAATTGTCATATTTGTACGATAATTTGGCCGTCTGAACGAATCCGCCAAAAGGCCAAATGTACAATAATTTCATCATTTCAGTACCCAGTTAATCAGGCTACTGATGCAGTTACTGGTTCATACGCCACTGGTCACATGACTTATCTGTGCATCAAAGCTCTCTTTGAAGGAAATGCAAGATTTAGAAGCTTGTACTTGAGCACTGCTGTCAGACAACGTGCGTCAACGGCAGAAGCTTTACTTGAGAAGAAAGGACACGTCACTATTGTTATTTCGGTTCTGACAGGTGTAAGGTAATTCTGAGTCTCTGGTACATTAATCCTACATGCCAGTTGGGTACATCCTACCCACCTGGCAACTCTGCACATCCTTGAGGTCCACCCACTAAAACCCCTGTCTGATTCTGTGAGAAACAGCTTGACTGCAAAATCAAATTTGTAATGTTATGACAGAGACAGACATTAACAGAACACTGGAGCTGGTAGTAAACATACGAGCAGCTGACAGACTTTAGGGGGGGCCATTCCAAATCACCGATTACACACAAAAGATGAAACACGTGTGTGGACAAAGAGGTATTACGTCCATGCACCTCACTCCTGCTCATTGTATGAGCCGCTTGTCAATCACGTCGTTTCGTAAGCCCGAGCTCTATTTCCCCTACCTTTAACTGCAGCTGTTGTCAACATTATTGTAAGCACATCGTCCTTGACCGCACAAAGCTGCGGGACACAAGGTCACAATGAAAATCACTTGGTCGCAGGAATTACAAATGCACATTGAAGGGCTGTTTGGTCCCATTTTGCAAACCACAAGGGTCCGTGAGTATAAACTAGGCGAGCAGCAGCGATAGTATGTCTTGCAACTTGTGCCAACCACTCCCTTTGACAGCTAATAACTTCACTGGCCAAATGGTAATATGTTTAGCGAGCACATTTAGCGGCAAGTCTTCCATAAAAACAAATTACAAAACCACACTGCACGGCATCTGTTACAATGTCTGACTAAGTTGGGCATTTAAATCGGCTTGACTGGTGTACAAACACGTTAGGTAACAGGCGTTAAACCCGGATTTAATGCACATACAAAGTTAGTAACGACACAGGAAGAAACCTGGCTGAATTCATCGGCGAAAGACACCGCCACAGCAGCCGGCACACGGGCCACACAAAGGGGGCAAACGACACAACTGAGTTTGGCTTTCGCTGCAAACTACACCGAGCAGCAGCTAGCTACAACTTTAACGGCTGCCCGTAAGTTCTATGATGGTTTTAACTGGATTTGCAGACAGACGACGTTAGCTAACGTCAAGCTGGCAGCTACACAGCAGTCCACAGGCCATTTAAACAAAGTAGGCAACATTACGGCTAGCCGTTCCAGAGAGCTCGATAGCAACGTAGTCGCCGCCTCGCTTACCTCGAGCCAAAACCGCCGCGTGAAGTCTGTGTTGTCTCGTTACAACGTCGACATTTCGTGGCCAAACGCTGGGGTGGATGTGCAGAGCTCCTGGCTTTTACGGGAGATATTACAGAGGGGTGGTTGTTTAGCCTCTGTTACCGAAATGAGCAATTAAGGAAAAGCCTCCTCCGCTCTTTGCTGATCGCATCTTTCCACAGCCACAGCGCCACCTGACAACGGAAGTGACGCACAAACTAAGTTGATTGACAGCTAGGCTCGACCAATAGGAACGCCTGTTCTTTTTTTCTCGTTAATTGCTGCCCACGATGATGACATTTTTTTGGTCATTAAAAAGTTGCTTATTGGGGCAAATCAAATATGTTTTGTGCATTTTTATGCACATATAAATGCAACATTATTTTAATTATGATAAAATAAAATAAATAAAATACTGTTGCAGTTGTAACATTACAAATTTAAATTGCATTGCAAATAACCTTTTCACGATCTGAGGTAATCACATAGCAAACAATTGGTCTCCAGGAGGGTATTTATTTATTTAATAGAGACAATGCAGTTAACATAGTTTCAGTACTAGGCATGAATCTGATGACCTGCACATAGAGCTATAGCAACAGCTAAATTTGAACTTGTCGGGCTTGTAGGGCTTTTAAACAACATACAAAATCACAGTCCTATAAAAATCCAATATCTAAATACCATATATACATAGATGTACAACCTAGCCTGAAGTATTAATTTCCAAATCATCACAACTCTAAATAAAATAGAACAACATTAAGATTTTGTCTTTAATCACATGGTTTATAGCCTAATTGTAGTCAGGACTACATGTGATGAATCCTTACAATATTTCAGAATATAAGAACCACAGTTTTTTGGAAAGTGTGAATGTTTCATACACATTTCTACTGGTAAAAGCCAGTTTGTTACTCAGCAGCTTTGAATGACATTTTGTTTCGAAAAAAAATGCCACCTACGTTCTCAATATAGATCGGGTTGTTAATCTTGAATTCCACCCACAGTTACCAGTTTCAGACTAGTGGGCAGGCGTGACAGACTCCACGGGGTAATCTGGGCTGAAGCTCCTTGTCTTGACTCAGCAGCACATATGCCCCCGGCCACATGAAACACTTGACTGCCTGTGGCTTCACACTGTCCTGCCCACAGTTTTAAAAGAGCAAACGGAATCATGACTCAGGAGAGAGGCATGTTTCAGGAGCTCCTTTGGACTGGTGAAGAACACATAGTTTGACTGGTCTCTTTTGCATGAGCGTTCATATTCTAGTCATATTACCATAACTGAGGCATGAGTTAGAACGTTCAACAACTTAAAGCTGCACTGTTAAGAGCTAAAAGTTAAGTATTTTCTTAGGTTAGCCAGCATAAGCTTTGTGTTTTTGTGTGTGTTTCAGATAGGAACACAACCTACAATCCTTGAGGGACAGTGTTTAATTCTCTATATTACTGAGGTGACCTCACCTGAGAGACCACCTTCCCTTCCAACAGATCAATTCAGAGAATTGTCTCAGCATGTTTTTCCTGCGTGGAATGCACCACATTTATACGTGAGGGCCGCTGACTGGGGTGCAGATGATCCTTTCTCACTTGGACTTCCCCGCTGCCAGACTGCACACAAATACCTGAGGTACACACTGTCGTGACTATAACTCATGTGAAATTGTTATGGAGGAGGGGACATGAATGGAATAAAAGCACTTTCTGTGTAATACGTTTCTAAACTAAGATGTAATAAATCCAACATGTTTTTTTTTTCCTACCTTCCTCAGGAAGATGATTAAAAGGGTTAAGGTGACCACTCTGTACACTTCCACAGGAAGTGGTGGTCAGACAGCTCCCCCAACTGTCATATGCTTTGAACTACAATAAGATTTTACACATCAAATGTCACTATAAAACATTGCTACTCAGATCTTTTTCAAACAATATTTGCAAAACAGCTTTCAGCTATTAAAAATTAAACATTGCACATTCAACGATCATTGTAATATGCACTTTCCTAGGCAAAGAAAATACATACATTTAAATAAATAAAATGATTTTATACACATATTCACAGTTTACAAAACTGTTCATAATTCAATCGTCAGAGCACGTTTCTCTGGGTCACATTTTGTCCATTGCTCTCTAACCAACTTTAAGTTTTCATATTAAAAGACCTGGAAGTATGGAGCATGAGCCTATCATTTTGCTCAAATTGAAGAGAAATGTTTTGTGTATGAGCAGTGCAACCCAAGCAAAATGAAATCTTGATTTTATACAACCAGATGTTCTATGAACACACACACACGCATATTAAACACACTTGCACAGGCCTACTGTATATCTTGATGCTCTGAAACCATTACACCGTTACAGCAAACTACTACAGTGTATTAACTTTAAATGCCCTCAAGCTCCTTCATTGAGAACAATGAAACTTTGCAGCTGGTTGTGGGTCATTTCAGTAGCTTAACTGGGACTTAAAACACACCCACACCAAAGACTTGAAGGTTTTCTGGCCATATGTGAGCCTTCCGCGTGTACTGGTGCAGACAATGGACAGCTTGGTCTACAGTAGAGCAGACTGTTGGAAATGTGTTGTTCCCTATTCCATGGGGATGTCTGTGTGAGTCTATCACAGGCCGTCCATCATGGCCAGAAGTTCATCTCCTTTGCTGCTGGCACTGGGAGACTGATCTATAGACTCTGTGAACTCTCCCATTATCTTGGCCAGCTCAGCGTTGGCCTGTTGGTCCTGAAAAGCAATCAAACCCATCAGTGATGAGATCATCATAGGGATTTAAACCACATCACAATAGGTCTTGTTAGCTTGTCAACACCTCACATCTGTGGAAATGTACAATACAAGCTCATTTTTTTGGGGCGGGGGGGATCACAGGGCCTCTTCATAAATGTGCAGAAACAGCGTGCATGCTGAAGGGTTCTGTATCCACGTAGTTATTACATTAGTGACATTTCGAGCAATTCATCACATGTTCCAAATGCCACACTTACATAATGAATAAGCTGAACCAGAGAAACTTGCAGCATTTAATCTATTTCTCTTGATGTCGCTGCATGTGCAAGATTTTTGTCATTTTTCATTATTGAAAAACATACTTCACCTTTGTTGCTTGGATGTTTAGAACGCCATATGAAAGCTCATCTGGTCTTGATATCAATGCCTCTCTGCAATGGAGAATTAAAGTGACTTAAAATGGAAATAAACAGTTGACTAACAAGAGGACACTCACTCTTCCTCTTCATCAGTCGCAAAGAGGTTCACTCGGAAGCCACTGTCAGCATTTCCAGGTTTCTTAACTTCCAAACCTCCCATTAGCTTAGCTAACAGATTCAGTTCCTCTTTGGCCAGAGGGTTGGGTGCAGCATTAACCTGTTCACACAACAGCTTTGTTTACTGGAGTTACTCATATGGCCGGAGCTGGAGAAAACGTGTGGGCTCACAACTTTAAAATGACTCATGTTTACAAATATGACATGGAACCTGTTTCACCTTAGTGTGTTGAGCAGAATTTTTAGATGTTCCTGACATATGGGTTTCCACTGGACGGCTCACGCTGTACCTATAGGTCATGATAGGAAAGAACACAGACTTGTACATGTTATGGCCAAAAGATGATCTGCACAAGTAACTGTGATATAATACAATATATTATATTTGTATATTTTTGTCCAGTATATGTGCTTATTAGACACCAATAGTGAAAAACAGCAGGTAACAAGGGAGTGTCATGGAACACAGGTACGGTATCTGACTTCCCCCAACATATCTTGAACATGTGTCATTTGCTGTGATAAAGGTCTTACATGTTTGTTCCTAGTTTGGTGATCCTGTCTCCGAAAATCTCAAAAGATCCTTCTCGGAGTGCAGTGTTATAGGTCCCTCCATTACTGAACTGCAACCGGCTCACTTCTTCACCAGTACAGCTAAACATCCTGGAGTTACCACAAAAAAACAGGAAATGCAAGTATTACTGAGTAATCTCTGTACCTTACTCAGTGTCCATAGCTTCTCTGTCACAATGACCAGACTTGATATTTTACAATCAGGCTCTTGTTTTGTTGATGTATTAAATGCTTCACAACGCAAAACCTGAAGGATAAACAAACATCTAAAATAGAAGCCAAATGCTTGTTAAAAAAAACTCAGTAATGCAATTAGTCGTGCATAGCCTTATGTGACTGAGATTAGTTTCTTGGTAGAAGGAACAACAAACTCATATGAAAGAGAAAAATCAATCAGAAGCAGCAATGGGGATTTTCTTATAATCAATCAAAGCTGACTATTTAATTCTACTGTCAGGTATAAAGCCTTGTCAGGCTGTGGTGGTACCTTATCAAACCAGGGATTTGTGTTCCATGGGGCACAGGACCACTTGTGGGCAGCACAAAACGGCCATTGGAGTTCTGCACTTTGTCCTTAAGAAAAATAGATACCTGGCATTGGGGAAACAAAACAAAACAAAACAAAAAAAAAACGGTGAGGGAAACAAATACAAATAGAACAAATGTTTTCCAAAGTAATGGGCTTACCCTAATATGCATGTCTTGGAAGAAGATAAGAAGAGTTTGTCTAATTAGCTGGAATTCACCGTTTGACAAGGGTGTGTACATCTAAAAAACAGAAACAAGAAAACATTGAACAAGTTGTGTGAGTTTCAAGGGCCACCACTCTTCATACTGAAGCTGTTACTGTTAGGGCTGGGTATAAATACAAAACAAAGATGCTGTCCGTCACCTTTAATTGGCACATGACTAATGAAGTAGGGCTTAGCTATGCGTGGGGCCCCATGGGAGCAATGCCATCCAATAGTGTTGTGATTATGTATTTCTTTTTAACTGTAATCATTAAGAATATTATAGTAGTTTCTCATCATCCCAGCTGTCAATGGGTGAATGAATATAACATAACGACTAGTGGGCTGGAGGGTTTTCTTTGCATTATTCGGTTAGAAATAAACTTAGGACCTCAACACCTGACAAACCTTTTGTTAACTCAAATGGTATGTGGATGGATTTTTGTCTGATCATAACATTGATGTGTTTCTTTTTATTTGTTTGTTTAGTCTCACTATGTGTCACCAGTGATTAAGGAGACAGCTTTTTCTCTGTAGCTGATTATACATGACCTTAGAACAATGCTGCTATTTTTACGCCTGAACTTGCTTCTCGTTTGACAACCCTGGGAAACTGTTGACATTCCAAATCTTTAAAGATGTTAAACTGCTGAAAACACCAACAACAAAGTCACACCTCTATGAGCTGTTGATAAGTCTCGTCGACTTGGCTGAGAATGCTGGGAGTGTCTTTCACAAATTCCTTGATTGCATCCATGTGGTTGAAGGAGATGAGGAGGATGTCCTTCGGCCGAGGACAGAGGAGAACCTGGTACTTGAAAGCCATGGTCATCAAGTCATAGAGCTGTGACGAGAGACAAATGACCGGCATTATGTGCTCAATTCATCCAAAATGAAATTGATGCTGCTGTTGTACAATTAAGCAGCAGAGGGAGCCACACATCACACAACACATTACGTAGACGCGAATGCTCAGAACCACTGGTGTGCCTCTTTGAACAGAAAAAAATCTTTTCATTTCATTTGTTAGATATAGAACAGTAAATGATTAACTGAACATAAATTTGATGCATAGCGAACTAAAACAACAACTGGGATTCAAACAAGATTGTTCAGCTAATGTTTCTTTACTGAAATGTCATGCATCTGCATCATCCTACCTTGTCCATGCTCGCTTGATTGAGTCTCATTATGGAGGCATGGGCCAGCCTGTCAAACACAGTCCGCAAAGCCTTCTTGGAGTAAAGCTCCTGCGGCTTGAACAGCTCCTCCAAGAACTTTTTGTTGAACATGGTGGTTATGATGTCATTCATTACTAGTCAGGTAGAAAGGGAGGGGAGGCATGAAGAGGGTTAACTAAGAGATACATTAATCAACCTGTCACTGTTGAGAGAAAAGGAAGGGGAGCGTTCTATCTGCAGGGCAAACCATCTGAGCTGAAGCAGAAGCGCAGAGAGCAATCAGCCTTGTATACTACTGTATAGCAGTCCACTGCTGGGTAGAAAATATCTGATTTGAATCCCCGTCAAAAACAATTGACTTAAATCCTTTTCAGACAATTACTGCAGACATTAGAGGGAACAGAGCTTGTTATTTCTGGGCATTTCTTTGGGTCAGTTAATACAAATAAATTTTGTTTCACACTGGGTACAGCAATACTTCATCATCATAAGCAAGTTACAGTAAGTCGACAAAGAAAGCGATGAGCAGTGCAAACGCTTGTCCTCCTTAAGGTGAATCTATAATAAAACCCCGCTTAAACAGCTGGGGATGTTTTGAGGCTTAAATTGGCTTATACTAACTATTGTTACTATTTCGGCCTCACTACTAATGAGGTATGTGGGCGTGAAGGAGTGAAGCATCTTCACCTGTGCACAATACATTGTCTCAGAGACCTGCTGTGTATGTATCAGGTCCTGTGGAGTCTCCAGTACACAGGTTTTGTGTTTATACCCAAGCACAGCAAAGACCTACGATCCAGCACTGCATGACTGCATTGTAAACGCTGGAATAATACCTCTCCTTCTGTCATCCTCTATCCAGCCAGCTATAGTGGAGACTTGATGAATTAAAGGAAGATAAATCAGTGAAAGAGTGTACTGACAAACAGCTTGTGATTATGACATCTGAAATCCCAATATCCTTTCTAATGCTAAAACCAATGCTTTGATTATTTTTTTTTTACCACAACTACAACTGCTACTACAACTTTCTCAGTTTCAAAACGTCAGGTCACATTTTATCGTCTACAAAGCATCGTCTCACAATTATTCATGCATGAATAGCATATCTACTTTCGCTCGTTGTCTGCCTCTTACAGTGCCACCACGCTACAAACACTGCTAACTGGCTGTTATATAGCAACATTCAAGGATTTACAGCTTTTCAACAATCATTCATAGGATTTTTTTTCCACAGATGAACGTTGAACGATGAACGTTACAATCGGTAAAGGCACAAATGGATAAAACTGAGTGTTCGGTTTGTGGTTTCATTACCACTGTGACGTTTGTGTTGTGCCACCTAGCTAGCTACCTTTCTTAGCTTTGTCAGCAGGGATATTCTGCGCTCGAAGCCGCTGGTCCAGGATGTACAACATTTCTCCACCGAGATTGATGAAGAGAAGGGGTAGAGTTCTTGAAGACATGACGCTTGAGCTCTTCGACCTCCCCAGATAATGACAATGTAGGCTGCTAGCGGTTGTAGCCAGTCCGCTGACTAGCTCGATTACAAGGCGCCTGTGTGGTTGCTAAAGCCTCTTCTGGTTGCCAGGCCACGAAGTGAACAGCCAATCAGAGTGTTCTGCGTCATCGCAAAAGGGAGGGACATGAACATAGATATTTATGAGAAGGCTTCTTATATGTATCTATGGAAGTGAACATTTCGTGTGCACATAGTTAGATGCTCTCTAAATGTTTAAATACTCTCTACATAAGTACAGAGCATTATATCTACAGATTTTTTTAGAAATGAAAGAAAATATTTATTATTATTATTATTATTATTATTATTATTATTATTATTATTATTATTATTATTATTATTATCCTTGTTGTTGTTTTTTGTTGTTGTCGTTATTGTTATTGTTATTGTTATTGTTATTGTTATTATTATATGACCTGTTATTATTATGTGACCTGTGTCTTGCTCAATACATATTCCCACACCAAGATTGAAAGCTGTGATGAGAGAAAAGTCTGAAAAGGTTTGGGATGGATGCATCCGTCTCATCTAACGCCTTATTTTCCAAGTTAAATATGAAACGTGTTTGTAGTGATTTAGATGGTTTTATTGACCATGCTCACGTTTTGCTTTGACAAACTGGAAATAAAAATGATGAATTTACACAATCACATGTGCATATACCTTTTTTTTGTCTTTATTACAGCTGAGCTTGAAATAAACATTTCTTCCACAATAATTCATCGAATGAAGACCTGTAGTGGGGCTAAAACCCTTGAATGCTTTTACAAAGAAACTTCTCCATTGCGGATACGGATCTCTCGTGCCATTCTGCAAAGATCACAGATTCCGCAGAAGAAGGACATCAAGGCATCGTTGCACACTGTTCCCTGTGGTTAAATGAAAGACATCACAATACATGTCAACCCTCCAGGAGGAGGCATGCTGCAACATGGTTTCCCAAGTGCCGGAAACCCAACATTTGTAATGAAATCTGTCTTTCATAAGAGCCAAGTAACTGAAAATTCACCAGATCACCAACATCATGAGAGAACCTCCACATACCTGAATTCCATAAGTCAGTCTCATGTGAGTCCTCATGGCAGTCAAGCCTCCTGGTACACAGCCCAAACAGCAGTTCTCGCCATACTTATCAGCTGTGTAGCAGCTCAGTGCAACAGGACAGAGGCAGCCCAAAGCACCTAAACACAAATTGCCATGGTTTGAAAGAGAAAGGATTTTATCTCAAGAAAAAAAACGTGTACGAGTGTATCTTTAGAGGATGTAAAGAATAAGTATCTTTAATTGTACTCACAAATTAACAAGTCACTGCAGCAGGAGCACAGACCAGTGCTCCATTGTCCTGTTTGGACATTTGTCCCAAAGCTGTTTGTGCCTGGTTGATGGGTGACCACTGGATTGGACATTCTTCTTTGCAAAGATAGCAACCTAGTTAGATGCATTTCAACAGTGAGCAATGATGTGTTGCAGGTAGGAAAAGCATACTTATCAATATTCCACAGCTAGTAAGGTTACTCTCATCTAATACATCATTTCTGCACTTTAAAGCCGTCATGAAATGATCAAATATAGAGATAAAGATGTTCTCTATGGGGCCAATTAATATGAACATGAAATGCTTTTTTGCTTCACAGCATGCTAGTTTAAAAACCTGCATGCAATCTATAGTTAATGCAGACACTGCAGCTCATTATAGGAACAGGCTAAAAGTATGATGTTGTGAACTGTCAATTCCAAATTAATGATTCTGTATAACGCCTAAAATACGAAACCGTGAATGAATTCTAAGCTAATTAATTTGATTTGATATTAAAGTTTAAGCTCTCTGCAATGGAAAACATGTCACTTACCAGAAGTCTGTCCCCCTGAACTCCTTCTGATCAAACTGCACACCACACAGGAAGCTCTGACGAGTTTGAACTGTGAAATGCTTGTTTGTTAACAAACCTCATTTCCGAGATATGACAATCGCTGACAATTTTGGGCTGTTGCCCTGAAGCTGATAGTATCTTTTGCACATCAGCAAGGGAAGATGTAACCTCATATCATATTCAATCAGTTAAATTTCGTAAAATGATTTTTACACAGTGAATCAGTGCAGTTAATCTGTAGTTCATTGTTTTTAAATGCAGCACATTAAATTGTTAATTTCAGAAAGCATTGGTTAATGTTGACTTCAAAAAATTGACTTTCCTCCATAAAACAGAACAGGCCCAGTTTTAAATCCGGACCAGCAGTTAGCTGTTGTAACATGATTTACAATTGAATAATCCCTTCAGTTGCGAATTTCTCTTGTGAGATCAATAAAGTATCTATCTATCTGTCTTTAGTGAAATGTTTGTGCAGGGTATTGAGCAATAATTAATACATTCAATGTTTTAAAAACTGAATACTAGTGTAATATGCCCCCCTCCCTTTAGTATAGATGATCGATGATGCATATGTAGGCATAGAAATCTTCAATTTATTTGATGTTTGTTAAATTCAGACATTACTGATCATTTTGACATGAAACTAGAAACCAGGACAGAAATAATTAGCCACATCTCAAGACCAAAAGTAAAAACACAGATAGAATCAAGTCTTTTTTTTCTATTTATTGGCTCTTCACTGCTTCTGTCTTAGTGGTGGCTAAGCTTTTTATCATCTTGGCCTTCTGCTCTGCCTTGAGCTTCTGCACTTCCTGGTAAACCTGAGAAGACACACATATGACCACACAAGTGTGAGAGGAGGTGCAAAATAACACCTTCAGCATGTTCAACCGTTTTTTTAACCGCAAAGCACAAGTGCTCATCGACCCATTTATTCCATTGCAATGTAGGTAACTAAACTGCATTTTTTTCCACAATGAAAATAGTCAACGGCATGCACCAATGTGTTCATCAGTTTGGTGAGTGCACAAATCAGTAAAATGTCCAGAGTAATGACGCCTGCTACCTTAATGCAAAAGGCCTTCTTGGCAACCCAGCGGCGTGTGGCCCTTCTGTAATACTCTGGAGGGAAAGTATAGGTGATGCCCAGTTGCTCACACACTCTCTCAAAGGCATCATACTGAACGAGCCTTAGGTGTTTCAAAAACTTTTTCCTTCGGTCAATGGCCATGAGCATCCGCCTCTTGTTAGCTTTGTCCTGCAATGACAGCCCAGGTTTTACATACATTTGACAAGACAAAAATAATTTCCTGAACAAACTTACAACCACATGGTCTAATGTCACATTCAACAAAACTGTCAGTTATTATGCAACATGGAAATTTCCAACCATGACCTTGTTACGCATTCTTATTCAATGCGGGGGAATTGACAGGATATCCTGTAGCACATGTGCGTCTTACACCAGAGGAAGCCAGTGAGGAAACTGTCATGCATGTAACTTCAGGTGACGTCAGCTGCTCTGTCATAGTAAATCAGGTTAAAAGCTTCCTGTCGTACAAGTGATGCTGTTTCAATGACTTCTACTCACCTTATGATGTTTTTGCAAATGCTCCTGATAGTTTCGGATTCTTGCTGTCAAGATGGCAACTAAAAAAAAGGCAGCATACTTGTGATGATTAGTATATGTGGATTGATGAAAGGACATTTGGTGAAATGATGTGCAGCAGACATGAAACAGCAACCCACCCTTGACTTCCACTGAGCTGCGGTCATTTTCATCCCGCTGAACTTTTGCAATCAACTGTTCCTTTTTCAGCTGTAGCTTTTCACTCTGAAGACATAAGGACAAGGTATCAGACAACCTGAATTCGGGTTATCATTTCAGTAAGCATGAATTCTCATCCATGGGGCTAGGAACTTACATGGCTTGCTAATTCCAATGTAAGTAGTCTTTTGACAAGATCATCAGTCCTGTTATGAAAACATACACCATGCTGATGGAGCAGATATTCACATTTATATCAATGGATACTTACTCAATCTCTTGTAAGAAATGGAATAATGTATTTACGTTTGTGCGATTGGTACAGCTGCATAATCCATCTTCAACATTGTTGGAGGAAGATCACTGAGCTGGCTCTCCGGACCTGGAAGACAGACGTGTGAAAAGTTCAATGCAAGCATTTAAAGTCATATACAGTTATTACAACATTAATTTAAATTGTCAAAATAGTCTTATTACATACCTGCAACCTTTTTCTTTGTGGAACGAGCATATTGTCTGACTGGAGGTTGAACAGCAAAGCTTCCTGCAACCACATGGAGAAAGACTAAACATTTCATGCATTCCCATAACTGAGTCGAACATATATGGAAGAAACATTAGACAAGCGATAATCACTCCAGCTTACAAACAAACTAGACAGACAGAAAAACGCCAATTACAGAACTAGATCAATGACATACTTTCAACACAAAATAAACGTCACAAAGCTGGTTTGTATGTCATGACTTCCGTATGTAAAAAATCCCATAAACAAGGTCATGAATGGCCCTGTGCAATGCATATACCATCCAGAGATTTGATAAGGAGTTAAATCTATAGCTCTATTGTAACTGTGCTAAAACACACTTGTAATTTTGATTAACAGTAGCATAAACAATCGTAATATGAACTAAAAGGTTAACTTGGAGACTCTTTTCTGTTTTTCAAGAAGAATACAGAACATAGTATAGCTATGGATGCAAATGGACCACAGGTATAAGCTGCATGAGGCAAAAAGCAGTTTATAAAACCGCTGTCCCTCAAACCCGAAATGCTCTCCCAGTATTTGTTAAAGAACTCTGGAGAGAGGATGTTTCGCGCAGAACTACAACTTTCTTGATAGAATCATTACATAAGGTGAGATGTAATGATGCTGATCATCATTTCTGCTATTCCAAATGAGTCCACAGCTTCTTTTGCAAGCTAATGACGCTGCTGTTAGCTACGTGTAGCTAACCCCAGTGGGCCAGTGGCTACTAGTGGAATGTTACATATATATACTAGTCGGTTATTTTGATGATTTAATTGAATGATTGAGTGAAAACACTCCCTGACAGTTTTGGGGATTCTTGTGTCCCAAACTTACCACACATGACCGCGGGTCTTTGAAAAGCCGAGACGCACGTCCAGGATTTTACTGACGCGACGTTTTCTCGCAAAATACCAACTGAAGACTTCAGCATAGCCCGCAAAGCCATGTTTGCGATCATGTTTTACTGGACAGACAACAACGGGAGGTAGATATCAGTCTATTAACGCCATGGAATCGCTGTAATTACTAGCTACTCACACTCGACCCCTAAAAGTGCTCCGCCATTTTGGTTAGACAAAAGTAGTCGAATAACAACGTTTCCAAAGTAGGTGTTACTGCCGATGCCAGAACGCATCGATGATGTTTTTTTTGTTTTCTTTTTTTGTTTTTTTGTGATACAATAATAATTGCAAATTGTAAGGTCCTTGTATTTGGAGCTTTTATTTGATGTACTTCAGTGTTTCGTCTAGTGTTAAATGTCTTATTGTATAATTCAAGGTTAATGACAATGCAATTCACAGCTTCCACTGTAGGAGTTGTTGAATGTTTAACAGGTTCATTAGCGGCAATGTCGAATTTTTTTTCTCCTTTATGAGGTTTATTTTTCTATTTTTTGTGTAACACACAACAATGTAACATGTAAAATGATTTTTCAAAAATCCAGATAGATAGTTAAATAGTATAAGAAATAGAAAGTACTGTTAAAGTGTGTGAAGGAAAAAAGCATGGGCAGCATAATCATCAAATCATTTTTTCATTGAATCCAGCAAATAACTCAAAACATTGCGCTACATTCAATCAGAGCAAATCTTTTTATTCAAACTCAAATCTGCATGAACAATCTGCACATTGGCTCTTCATAATCATAAAATGATTTGTAAGTCATTTTCAGTGTCATTCAAGGCTAACGCTTTCAAGAAAGGAAATTCATCCCACTGAATAACTGGATGTGTCACACTGTCTTCATGCCCATCATTTTGGCAAGGCCCAAAAAAGCACTGCTCCATTTGCGTCCCATCTGACGCCACATTCTGGTAGCTTTTTGGACTGAAGGATTCTTCCGACTCCAAAAGCGGCTGTGTGGACTCTGAGCGCAAGTATGAATGAGACTCTTTGGGTTGTTGTCGGTTTGTGTATGGACTTGAGAAGATAACAGTTGCATAGGGAACAGAGTCGCCGTTTGAACCAGAATAACCAGGGATGAATGGTGAACCACAAAGCGACTCTCCAAGGTCACTAGTGTCCTCTGTACTATTCAACCAAGCATCCTCTTTATTGAGTTTAGTTGGTATGTCCAGGAAACTGAGGTGGGACAGGTGGACTGGATTTGGCTCCTGAGTATCCCTGAAAAATCCAATATCCTGCAGAAGAAAAATTAAGTAACATATTTACACATACAGAGCAATAGAATTTAATTAAATTATGTTATTTTTCTATTTCTTAGTTTTTTGTTCTTTTTCCCCCAACATGAGCTGTAGAACAGCAAACGCTTTGCTTTACAACAGCACCCTCTGTTGGCAAAAGTAGTCAGAACTGGACACTGGCATATTCAATTCAGGCGATGAGAGGGCCTTGATGAGGTACTTGTGACAATATTTAAAGAAAACTCAGACAGCTGTGGGAGATTATTCTGATTTACTCATTGTTCAGTGCACCATAACTCTTTGTTGAATTGCAGTTTAGTCAGTCATATCAGACTCGTATCTGAATGAAAGAAACTCAGGTCCTCCCAGCAACATCAGTGTTGCATCCAGTTTCATGGTAAAGCTTGTTCTTCTATGACAAGCAAGTCTGTTCTTTTGTAGCATCATTTAAACATAAATTACATGATGCTGGTTTAACAGTCTAGCCACCAACTTGGTCTGGACCAATTTTGGTACTGGACAGACGGAGCACATTGAGATTGTTAGTGTTTCTTCTGAACACAGATGTTGGCTGTAGCCAGGCACAGACAAGAGTGGTGGGACACTAAATAGGAAATATGGCAACAATGTGCTGAAAGATGCTCAAACTGTTCCAAGAGCTGGGGGAACGCACCTTTTACAGTATACATTCATTTAACAAATTGAAAGGTGCAGCTTTACCCTTAGGATTGTTATTAATCAAATCTTTGCCAGTTTACCTGTGTTGATTCTGAATGCCATCTTTTGATGCTGCTGTTTGCTGGGTCTGGCACAGCTGGCCAAAAATGCATCTTCAGCCTGCAAAAGAGCACAATATCTTGAGAATCACTGTAGAATCATAGTAAATGTCCCAAATTTGTATTCAGTATCTTACCAACGGTTGTTAGAGAAACAAGTCATGACAGTAAAAATAATCAGCAATGACAGTCCCACACCGGATGCAGTTACTATCATCACAACAACAACAGCATCTGACGAGAGAAAATAGACATGGTGAGTGAACTATCTGGCTAAGAGTGCAACAGTGTTGGTTATGTTTCTAGAGAGTGACTAGAAAGATACAAACCAATAGGCTCAATTTTAAAATGAACTGTTGACCCATTGCGGCTCCCGCTGTATGTGCTGACCATCAAGAAAGCTTCATATACAGATATACTGTTGAGGTTTCTCAGGACGACCCTCCTGTCCTCCGGATCTGCATTCACCACTGAAATAAGAAAGGACACGTCAGAGATGGTATCCGGTAAATCATGTTTCACAACGGCACAGGTGTACGTACTATTAATGGGTCCCTTGTCATCCCAGTAAAAGACTTTGCAGTTGTGGATAATTCCGTTGCGTTGATCTAATGGTATTTCATCCCAGGTAAGCTCAATATGAGATTGCCACGTCTTTTTAACTCTTATCTTTGGAACCACAGATGGCGCTTCAAAAGAAAATCATCAATGTGTTCAGTTATGATTCAAAACTCATTATTCATTTTTACCTCCACAAGAGGGCATTATTCTATCACACACCAGCTGCTGATCAGACACCGAACAAATATCCTTTGTTTTTCTTATGGCAAACGCTTTTCATTATTCCCATTTACTCCGTAAAGCGGACACAGTCTATGTCTAACACATCTGCCTGCGTCTAATTCAATGCTGCTTGTGTCGTTAGTTACTCACCCTTTTGTCTAGAGTAGGCATTCACAGTCTGGGGAAGGCCTATCCCATCCTTAAACCTGGGATACACAGAGATCCCATAAGGCTTGTAGGGCTCAAAGCTACCTAAGGATGAAAGGGAAGAGGTTGAAGTGTATTAATGCCTATAAGCTACTAACAGTGTGTTCAGCCAGGCCGCGCATAAGAGAAAGGCAGCGAATAATAGTGAATTCTCATGGGGTGAAAACCAGATTAGGGAGTCGAATACATGGTGATTGTAAAAACAGAGACATGGAGACCTTAAAAGGTATAAATCAAAAGCTATAAAAACACACCTGTAATGACAAGGCTCAAAAGGTTTTTCTTTGCAACTTCAAATCGGATGAAGGAGAGGTCTGTTTCGAGCAAAGGTCTCCATTCCACCACATAACCAGTGAGACCGGGAGACTCCAGGCTCTTCCATTGGACCAGGAAGGATGTATCATCATGTGGAACGGCTGTGATGTCTGATATTGCTCTACGAGCTACAGAAACAAAAACTGTCATGCACACTATGGGCAGAGTAGCCTCTTTAAAGCAAATGTAAGCTTTTTTAAAGTTACCTCTAGGCTTATGGATAAGAACTTCTGTTGGATAGGATTTTCCTGCTGCATTTACAGCTCTCAGAAATACTTTATTTGCTCTCCCCGGAAGCTGGAAAGTGCAGTAATTCTCAGTTGTGAAGCAGAGCTGTCCGTTTTCACCTGTCCCTTTATGCGACGAGACAATATATGTCACATTTTGGCCATTGGCCCGGAATTGTTTTGATGGCTGAAACAGGAAAAAAAGGGCATTTTTACAGTGGACCTCACACATTCAACCAGGAAAAGCTTTGTGACAGGTGTCAAGCAATTTCTGTGACGTGTGTACCTTCCAAAACAAGTGTATGTTGAGTTGTTTGTGAGTGTCATCCCCCGATACCCTCATCCACGAATCTAGGCGTCCAGAGGGAGCTGAAAGCAGAGAAATGGCTGTCAACTTTACAGCTTGTCAAATGCCCGCACATCTCTCTTCACTCTTTTGGAAGTAGTGCTTTTCTTTACAAACACAGGTCTATGGATTCACCACCAGGGTGTGCGGCAAAACTCAATACATCAATTTAAGTTTGTGCTGCGAAGGAAATGGAATGGTAGAACGTGACATTAGCATACACTGAAAAGACTAAGAAGTGGAAGAAAAAGCAATAGATTGGAAAACGGGCAGGAGGCTGATTGTGTCACCCTGGATTGATGTCGGACCTACCTTTTTCCAAAGTGACAGCAGACTGGCTCTTACTCCACTCACTCCAGGGGCTTTGTTGGTATTTGACTCTGATCTGGGCAAGATACTGTGTTCCATGGAGAAGACGACACTGGTCCACAGGTTTTGTTGGCCTGGCATTATTCACCAGGATCTAATACACACCACAGAACCCATAAAACCACAGAAATGCAAAGCTGTGTATTATTCAGACAGGTTATATGGCTACTTATAGCTGCAGATACTCACAGGTTGTGGACTCCACATGTTGCTGTCAGCTGTCTTAAGTCTGACTTCAAGGCTGAAGTGGAAGCCACGAATCCAGGCCTGGTGCTGGGCTAAGCCCCAGCTTAGCTTCAGGCAGCCGTACCTTTTAGACACTGCTTGAACCTTCAGAATTTTTGGTTGGTCAAACTTACCTGAAGCCAAACAAAGCAGGAAATCACAACTGCTAACATCCCAAAGTGATCGAATTAGTCCTATATCTAGATACTGAAAGACGGATACTTAGACTTAGATATAGCAGGTTATTACAGCCAAGTAAGAGAAAATTACAAAATCATCTAGAACATAACCCCCAAAGAGAAACCAACAAAGAAACTGAATCCGTTGGTTGTTACCTGCAGTGAGAGGTTCCAACGTCAAATGTGCTGATGTTGCCTCTCCAAGCTCATTAACAGCTTTCACATATACTTCCATTTCTGAGAAAAAGACAAAGTGGGAGCGAGGGATCGAATAGTGGTGGACTCCCTGGGGCAGCTCATAGGTATGTTTCTCGTTTGAATCCCTGAAATCAAAAAGACGAGAACGTGAGAAGCAGTTGTGCAACAACAAACGTGGTCAATCGTTTTGAGTTTTTTTTATATTACCATATCTCCGTGTGGAGCGTGTACTTCGTTGGTAGGTGGGTCTCCTTCTGCCCAGGGTCCCAGTTACAGGTCAGGGTGTTTGTGGTGAGGTTTGTCTGACAGCTGAGGTTTTGAGGTGCTGTTGGTGCATCTGTAGATAAATGTAAAGTAAAAAGTTTCATTTTCTCATCTAATTTGCTAACTTTAGGCCACTGTGCTACCACATGGAAGGGATTTTTCACAGAAGACATTTTGTCATGGTATCAGTGTGATAATAAATTGAACAGAGCCATTGTTTCTGTAAACCACATCTTTACATAAATCTGATATACTACATGATGAATTAGGTCGGTTCCAACTTGCAAGTCACATTTTCTTCTCTACAAGAGGCCAATTAGTGGTCTGGATTTTTTTTAGATAAATGCAAACTATGACATGTGCATCACAATGTTTCATTGCAGCCTCTCCTTAAATATTTGTTATTTGCCTGTGGAATACATCTATCAAAAATGTGGCACATAAATTCAATAAAATATTCAATTATTCTTTCATTGTTTTTTTTTTTCTTTTTCACTCGCAATGTTTTGTAGATTTTTTCGAGGCAACTTATATACTAAACAAAATGTGGAAATCTTTCTCACATCCGGCTCTGATCTCCACTCCTCCTACGACTTGAATGGGCGAAGCCTGGACGCAGCAGGTGAGGGAGGCCCTGGTGTGATTGAAGCTCTGTATAACAACCTGAGAGACTCTGTCGCTCTCATTGGCTACAGAGCTCCTGGGAATCAAGTGATTGCCAAGGTTCCACTCAATATGAACGGTTTGTCCAGTGACCAGAGTACAGTCGTCTCTGATAACACAAGTGGCCCTGACGGGTGAACCCAAAGGCACCACTGAGCTGGGCGTCTGGACCGTCGCACATGGCTGAGTGTCATCTAAACAGTGACGACATCATTACAGTCATAGATATGTTGAATATAATAAGTCACGTAAATTGAGTAAAAAGTAAATTTTCTCAGAAATTGTGCTACAATTGTCACTTAAGTTAAGTTTAAGACTTTTCTGGACACACTGAAGGCTTACCGTTTTTTTCCCCGTTGGCCACAATTGTTATCAGCATGGCAGTCACTGACATCCATATGGATATCATGACGTCAAAACCTGTTAGGCAGTGAAAATAAAATGCATTACTGTTTCATTTTCACACCCATGAAATCAATATTTCAGTTGCCATTCCTACTGAGCTGTGTGCTGCATTGCATGTGGGAGAAACGCCTGCTATATCAAAATACATCATCTGTGTGGTGATTCAAGGATCATGCGAAGATGCACTCGCTGCTGTGTACATAATGCAGAGCTGTGTTCCAAAGTATGTGCAGAACACAGACACAAGACAGAAGCAAGAAAAATCAACTGTCGTGACAGCTGAGGTGCACATTTGTCTAATGTGACTCAGAGGATGTGACATTTAAATCCTCCCTTGCTGGTTGAAAATGATGCTTAAATTCCCTGTTGAGAGATTAAACAGACAGAGTGTGTAAACATACTGTATCGCTCCCTGTGTCCTATTTAATGAGAGATAAACTTTCTTCAGACAGGGAAATTGTGATTGCCAGTTGTGGGGAGGTAGCCAGCTTTACCGAGCATTGCGCTCTGCAGCTGATTGATCATGTATAATGAGCAGAAGATGAGAGCTTGTAGAATAAGCAGATGGGAGCGATTCTCCAGCATACTGCATATGTGATAATAAGTCAACCTACTTCCTAACTTCAGGAATCAGCGGGGATCATCACATGTGTCAGAAGGCTGAAATCCATTTAAATTAGAAAAGCCCTCAGAGAGCGCAGACCTCTGCCACAGAGCCCATTTCCACGTATATTGTGATTTGCACCCAAGACTTTTATATAGTTTGATTTACTTCAAATATTAATATACCTAACCTTATTTTATCTACATCAATAGATTGGCCAATCTAGTGAAGAACTATTGAAGAACAAATCTGTGCACACTACACTGATTCATCAGACTCTCAGCTACAATTTGGCATTAGTTCATGTCTTTATTTTCCTTCATCACCTTATAGTGCCTGAAAATTCACAAGCACCACAATATTTCCTGTTCTGGATCAGAGTATCCAGAATTATGTCAGGATCCAGATAAAACTTTGATATATCAGACAACTTTTAGTGAATGTACCCTATATATTTATTTGCCAAGCTATCTGACTATTTACATCCACATATGATGAAAATGGTCCTATAATAAATAATCCTTCAAAACATCATGTCACTAAAATCACAATGTCACTAAAATCCAGTCATAACTTTTTGAGTTATCTGGCCAACAGACAGAAAGACAAACAAACACAACTTCCTTGGCAGAGGTAATGGGTCTGTCCATGCAATCAATATGTGTATGGGGAATCTCTGAAGTCTTGAACAGTGCAAACCAGCTGTGGCTGAACCAGGTGGTTATGGCTACTCATGAAGTTAACTCATCTTTGTCCTGAGCTCCTCACTTGGTGGCTGAGAGGAGAAAAATAGGTGAGACATGAGTCCCAGACTGAGCAGTAGCAGCCACACATGAAGATCCTCTCATTGCTTGAGTCATTACCTAAAGCTTGTGACTGGAGCTGAAATAAACATGAAGAGTGTGACGGTTGAAAGCATTCACATGTTTCATGTTTTAAGAGTGAAACTGAAGCTAGTTTGTTTAAATTGTTGACACCGTGTCTTTTCAATCTCAATAATCTTATACTAAGGGCCACAAAATTTAATTTAATCATTCAACAGAAGGAATTTTTGATCTGAAATCAACAGCAGACGTTTCAGGATATCTGACAATGGATCAGCAGACACACACACACACACACACACACACACACACACACACACACACACACACACACACACACACACACATAACACACATCTGAAAATACTGTCTGCGTTACATCTAATAATAGATTCTACGTATGACATCATTGACTTTCTTTATGTTAAATAACAACACTTATTCTAT